>SRMA01025535.1:0-23301 GCA_007224835.1 Danionella cerebrum
AATAGGGGAATCCCACCCGTGCTTCCGGGTCAGCAAAGCAGCAGTGTCTATAACTAATTAGGGCAGACTTTTCAGGCGAGGTTTGTTGGCGGAGGCTCCTCTGAGCTCCGAGCAGAGGCTCTTTTGCACGCCAGTGAATGATTGATCGCTACGCCTGAAGCAGAGATTACAGGTGTGTTTACAGCCGAGACGCCGATCAGCACACGCAGCCACCGCGCAGAAAGCAATACTGTTGCGATCTAGCAATGATACGGTCGGGAAACGATCCTGGCACACGAAGCCGGCACCCATGGGAACACACGGAGGGATCGAAAATAGGAGTCCCTTTATATGGCAAATTGTGGAACGCCATTGGCTAGCGGTATTTAATTGAATAATCAGCGCCAAGCGAAATTCATCATACCACATTGAGAACTATGGATCAAACTAAACCTCTATAGTAAAGCGCATGATTTCAGATGATTTTATTCTCTTTCTGAGATGCCTTTTAACACGATAAAACTGCTCAAAATGATGCGCTGGCATCACATGATCTGTATTTGGACATGGCACTTTTTGACGGAATATTTGCTCTTTTTCCGGTTCTTGAGAACTATGGATCAAACTTAACATCTAAAGTGTAGCGCATGATTTCAGATGATTTTATTCTCTCTCTAAGATGCCTTTTAACTCAATAAAACTGCTCAAAATGATGCGCTGGCATCACATGATCTGTATTTGGACATGGCACTTTTTGATGGAATATTTGCTCTTTTTCCGGTTCTTGAGAACTATGGATCAATCTACACTTCGGAAGTGTAGCGCATGATTTCAGATTATTTTATTCTCTTTCTGAGATGCCTTTTAACACAATAAAACTGCTCAAAATGATCGCTGGCATCACATGATCTGTATTTTGACATGGCACTTTTTGACGGAATATTTGCTCTTTTTCCGGTTCTTGAGAACTATGGATCAAACTTAACATCTAAAGTGTAGCGCATGATTTCAGATGATTTTATTCTCTTTCTGAGATGCCTTTTAACACAATAAAACTGCTCAAAATGATGCGCTGGCATCACATGATCTGTATTTTGACGTAGCACTTTGCCACGGAATATTTGCTCGTTTTCCCGGTTCTTGAGAACTATGGATCAAACTAAACTTTGGAAGTGTAGCGCATGATTTCTGTTGATGAAATGTGATTTCATGACTCCATGTTTTTGTAGATACTAAATGTATGATTTATCAAATGCATTAATAACTGTGTCTGTTCAGTTCTATTAGTTCTCATTCCTTTCAGAGATTTTCTCAGCGTTTACCGTGAGCTAGATTTCAAACTATTCTTTACCAGTCACTCGTTTCCAAATCTAATTTATGAACAAAACTTCAAAACCACTGAGAACCATCCTGTTGATGGCGGTGTTGTGCCATTTTTCGACTCCGCGGCAGATTCTGACTCCCCTCTCTGCGTGAACGCGCATGACGTCACGGTTGACGGAAGTTTTCGGGGACGTTTTTTGCGAGGGTTTTTTTTCATTAAGCATACCGAGAGTTGATTAAAGTGAGTTGGTCTGTAGTTTGTTCATTTTATATTAAAAATATTTTTTCTGTTTCTTATTTGCAGTTGTGGGTTTCCGACTGAGAAGCCTTTGTATATTATACAAGTTCGAGGCGAGGATGGATACTCAAAACTGTGTTTTTAATTAAAAAAGTTTGTTAAAGGAGGGAAAAAAGTACTTAGTTGACTTCTTTATGGATCCATGAAATAAAAAAAAATCTTTACACCTATGTAATTTCTTCGGGTCATCATTTCCACATGATTATAATGGTCTATTTAGCAACAGTCTTTGTGACTTAATTGTTAATTGTATGACATATTCATGTTTCTGATTGACACACTGACTTGTGGTCAGGTTAACATATTTTTTTAACGGTTTTTAAGGTGATGAATGCCTACATGTATTTTTTGGTTATGCCGTTTAATTTAAATTCTAAAGAAAGAGCTACTGCCATCGACACCTTTGAATGCAGCAGCTTATGGAAGAAGAAGATTGCGAAGGTGAAGGTTTGTGGTTCTATTGGTGTTTTTCAGTAAGCAATGTTTACTGCTGATTACAGATGTGACCTGAGCTGTTGCCATTTCAGGTAGACCCAATGGAATACAAATTCATTTTTGGCATCATTAATGATTCTCAACACTGGACTCTCATGGTATATTTTATTTTCAAACTTTTGTCAATATTATGAGATATATTTTAAAGGCCATGTGCAGCAAACTACAGTCAATTAGGATCATAGAAGTGTGCTGAGGGTGACATTTTAATCATAAAAAAATCTTCAAATTAAGGTTATGATCCCACATGAAAAAAGGGCCTTATATTTGGACCCTCTTGGAGAGAGTTTGGCAAAAATTAAAAGATGCCAAGAAGTAACAAGGTACTTATAACTGTTATACTTGTATATAAATTGATATTTTAGACATTGGTATAGCTCAACATGCATAAATTGACAGCTGTTTTTGTTCCTGTCAACAGGTCATTCTTGCGTCAAAAGGGGGTTAATGTGTCCAGGTGGGCATGTGATATGTTGCCACACCCACTGCAAAAGGACAACAATTCATGTGGGGCTTATGTCCTAAAAGTGAGTGCTCAGGAACTTAGCAAGGATGCTGATTTAACTAAAATTTGCAAAGTCTGTAATTTGTTGGTTTGCAGAATGTATCATTACTGGCAAACCAGTCACAATTTCTGAAGATGTGGAGTCAGTGAGATGGGACATAGCTATGTGCCTCTTGAAGAACAGCGGTATGTATGAAATATTCCGCACAATAAAATAAACATGGTACATTTTGCATAATAGTGGGTCTTCTTTCTCTATGTTATAGAAGATCTTAAGGATTTGTGTTTCCTTTGTGGGGAAAAAGAAAGTGCCAATGACTGCACTGACTGGGTGAGTACTGGTGGTGTAATTTTGTTCAAACCTATTTAAAAGTAAAGGTAAACATTGAAAAAAGTAAAATACTGTTAAAACATTCATGACATTACATTGCAAATGAATTTACTTTTTTTTTTTTTTTTAGATTGGCTGTGACCTGTGCCCTCGCTGGTATCATTGTGATTGTGCAAGGACATCTATAAATGCTAACAATTACGTCTGCCCAGCTTGTCAATACATTTGTACATGGCATTTTATTTTTGGTCCCTCTTCATTTTTTGTCATTTTTCTGTTCATTACAATTCAGATGGATATAAAAACTAGTCAGTGTGTCAATCAGAAACATGAATATGTCATACAATTAAGTCACAAAGACTGTTGCTAAATAGACCATTATAATCATGTGGAAATGATGACCCGAAGAAATTACATAGGTGTAAAGATTTTTTTTTATTTCATGGATCCATAAAGAAGTCAACTAAGTACTTTTTTCCCTCCTTTAACAAACTTTTTTTCATTTAAAACACAGTTTTGAGTATCCATCCTCGCCTTGAACTTGTATACTATACAAAGGCTTCTCAGTCGGAAACCAACAACTGCAAATTAGAAACAGAAAAAATAGTTTTAATATAAAATGAACAAACTACAGACCAACTCACTTTAATCAACTCTCGGTATGCTTAATGAAAAAAAAAAAACCTTGCAAAAAACGTCCCCGAAAACTTCCGTCAACTGTGACGTCATGCGCATTCACGCAGAGAGGGGAGTCAGAATCTGCCAGGGAGTCGAAAAATGGCACAACAGCGGCGCGGCAGTAGAACGCAGCGGCCTCTCCGGACCCAAAATGGTGCTTTTCATGTTTGTAGCCCGACTATTGCACTTATATGGACACCAGGAACAGCTGTGTTCATGTATACGACCGCCAGACGCTGTTAAAATACAGAAATCATGCACTCACCAATCTGCATGATGATCTTTTCTACGAACTCCGCGAACTCGGATTGCTGCGACCCCGGCTACAAAGACCAGGCCCCAGTCCACGGCGTCGCCTGACGCCGGTGACCGGGAGATAGGACGTCGAAAGCGGTGCTCGAGGAAGCGGAAGCGCGGCAAGCGGGCGGGCGTCCGTGCTAGGCTAGAAGCTAACCCTAGCCCGCCGGCTCTCCCGTCCATTTTTCTCTCCAATGTCTGCTCCCTGGACAATAAATTGGACTGCATCCGACTCCAGCGGACTACACAGAGTGAGTTCAGAGACTGCTGCATCTTTGTTTTCACGGAGACGTGGCTCAGCGACAGAGTTCCGGACGCCGCCTTCCAGCTAGACGGGCTAGCCGTGTTTCGTGCCGACAGGAACGCATCTCTGTGCGGTAAGACTCGCGGTGGTGGCGTGTGTGTTTATATTAACACAGGATGGTGTGGGAACTCTGCGGTTGTTTCCAGCTACTGCTCATCGCTAGTGGAGTTTGTGACTGTAAGATGCAGACCATTTTATTTACCACGGGAATTCACCACCGTGTTCATTGTCGGAGTGTATATTCCACCTAGTGCTAATGCTAAAGAGGCACTATGTGAACTCTATGGAGCTATTAGCGAGCTGCAGAATGCTCACCCCGACGGACTTTTTATTATCGCCGGAGATTTCAATCATGCAAATCTCAAATCAGTGCTTCCTAAATTCCATCAGCATGTGGACTTTGCTACGAGGGGGGAAAACACGCTGGATCTTGTTTATACAAACATTCCCGGCGCGTACCGCGCAGAGCCCCGCCCCCACATCGGATACTCAGACCACATCTCTGTTATGCTAATTCCAGCATACAGACCGCTCGTCAGACGCTCTAAACCTGTTCTGAAGCAGGTAAAAACCAGGACAGCAGGAGCCATCTCTGCTCTCCAAGATTGCTTTGAGTGCACTGACTGGGACATGTTTAGGAACGCTGCAACCTATGGCGGCACCATTAACATCTTCAGTGACCAGCTACATCAGCAAGTGCACTGAGGACGTGACCATCTCCAAGTCCTTCACTACACGACCCAACCAGAAACCGTGGATGACTGCTAAGGTGCCTGCGCTGCCTAAACACAGAGACTCCGCCTTCAGAGCAGGGGACAAGTTGGCCTTAAGAACAGCACGGTCCAATTTGTCCAGAGCCATCAGAGAGGCGAAGCGCGCACACGCCAAGAAGATCTATGGACACTTTGAAGACAGCAGAGACAGCCGGCGCATGTGGCAAGGCATCCGGTGATCACGGATTACAAAACGCCTTCACCTGCTTGTGACCGTGATGCCTCCCTCCCAGATCTGCTGAATGACTTCTATGCACCGTTTGAAGTGCAGAACAACGTGGCGGCGAGGAAGAACACACCTCCTCCCGGCGACCAGGTGCTCTGTCTAACCGCGACTGAAGTGAGGAAGACTCTAAGCAGAGTGAACTCTCGAAAGTCTGCTGGTCCCGACAACATCCCTGGCAGGGTGCTCAGGGAATGTGCAGAACAACTTGCAGATGTTTTTACTGACATCTTCAACATCTCCCTGAGTAGTACTGTTGTTCCCACCTCAAGACCACGACCATCGTTCCAGTGCCAAAGAAGTCTACAGTCTCCTGCCTCAATGACTACCGTCCCGTTGCACTTACGCCCATCATAATGAAGTGCTTTGAGAGGCTCGTCATGAGGCACATCAAGTCTCTGCTTCCACCTTCTCTGGACCCACTGCAGTTTGCGTATTGTCCGAACCGCTCAACTGACGATGCCTGAAGAATGCTGTTCATTGACTTCAGCTCAGCATTCAACACAATCATCCCTCAGCACCTAATCATGAAGCTGAGCCTGCTGAGTCTGAACATCTCCCTCTGTAATTGGATCCTGGATTTCCTGACTGGGAGACCTCAGTCAGTCCAGATCGGGAACAGCATCTCCAGCACCACCACGCTGAGCACTGGAGCCCCCCAGGGCTGTGTACTCAGCCCACTGCTGTTCACCTTGTTGACTCGCGACTGTGTAGCAATGCACAGCTCGAATCATATCATCAAGTTCGCAGATGACATGACCGTGGTGGGTCTCATCAGCAAGAACGACGAGTCATCATACAGAGAGGAGGTGCGTCATCTTACAGCCTGGTGTAAAGCCAACAACCTGTCTCTAAACGTTGACAAAACAAAAGAGTTGGTTGTTGACTTTAGAAGAGCAAAGAGTGACCATTCTCCACTGATCATCGATGGATCCTCCATGGAGATCGTCGAGAACACCAAATTCCTTGGAGTTCATCTGACAAAGAATCTCACCTGGTCACTCAACACCAGCTCCATCAGCAAAAAAGCCCAGCAGCGTCTCTGCTTCCTGAGAAGGCTGAGGAAAGCCCACCTACCACCACCCATCCTGACCATGTTCTACAGAGGGACCATCGAGAGCATCCTGAGCAGCTCCATTACTGCCTGGTTTGGGAACTGCACCTTTTCGGATCGCAAGACCCTACAGAGGATAGTGAGGACGGCTGAGAAGATCATTGGAGTCTCTCTTCCCTCTGTCATGAACATTTACACCACTCGCTGCATCCGCAAAGCAAATTCCATTGTGGACGACCCCACACACCCCTCACACACACTGTTCACACTCCTACGGTCAGGAAAGAGGTTCCGGAGCATTCGGGCCCTCACAACCAGACTTTGCAAAAGTTTTTTCCCACAAACCATCAGGCTTCTAAACACCAAGAACTGAACTGACTCATATTCATTCACTACCATTTGAACTCACACACATCCTCATCTCCACCACAACCTTTATTTATTATTTATTGGTACTATGTTTATTGTTTACATGCTGTTTTATTTTTTATCCTGCTGCTATTTCTGCTTTTTTGCACACTTCTTCACTATTACACCCCTGTTTACAGGTTAGGTTATTTTAAGTTACTAGTAGGTGTTATCTTTTTTGTTGTGTATCTTGTCCTGCACTGTCTTGTCTGTTTTTTTTTACTGTATTATTGCACTGTTTGCTCTAGGTTGCACACGATGCACTTATGTATATAAGTTAGTCATTAGTTCTCTGCTGTGTTGTATGTTGTTTCATGTAGCACCAGTGGTTTTGGAGAAACGTTGTTTCATTTCACTATGTACTGCATCAGCTTATATGGTTGAAATGACAATAAAAAGCTTCTTGACTTGGCTTGAGATGGACATAAAAAGTAGAAGAGGCATTTTTTGAGATAAAAAAAAAATGTGATTCTGAAAACATTTACTTGCAACCTGAACTTAAATTATATTACAAAAAAAAAAAAACCTTTACAGATATTGAGCTTTATTGAGTCATAGGCATAGCAATGTCTCAACAGGGGGGGTGGTATAATAAGTAAAGTTTTTATAAAATGTGATTTTACAAGTTATGCAAAAAGAAGTTTTGTAATTAATATCTTACTTGTGCAAAAATAATCCACAGGGAAATCTAAGGGAAAAAAGTATGTTTCCAAAATCTAAATATCCATTTGAAAACATTTATATGAACTTTATTGAACTAAATGAATGTGAAGAAATTAAATATTGTTTATTAATCTAAGACATGTTCTTGAAATGATGAATTTAAACCTAAATGAAAACCCTTTACTGATGAAAGAGTGAAAATTCTGATTATATGACCATATTGCTAATCGCACGAGAGGTCTTTTCTGCTAAACTCTTCCCAGGAACACCTGACTGAGACCCATTGCTGAACCTGAAACCAGGAGACCGGTGCTGATCAGGGTGATTAAGAGAAAAAAATTGAGTGAACCTCAGCGGGAAGGAGCATATCAAGCGCTACTCATGACGCCAAGGCCTTCCTGGGTTCATCTTCCTCACTATAAAAAAAAGGTAAATTTGAGCGCAGAATAGAATCTAAAAAGAATTGAACATGTTAAAAGCTTATATAACCTATGTTTGGCGACCATTTGAAAGTTGAGTGGCTGTAGCAAATATGTCACTAAATAACTGATAAATCTGAGCGAGCAGATCAACGCCCAGCCCAGTTCAACCATAACACTAACGCGTAAACACTAGAGGGAGCTAGCGTGCTTTAGGTGGTTACCGTGATTTAAGGTGACCAGCAAGGAAGAAAAAAGACTCACGCCGATCCACGAGTGATGCCAACACGACTCTGTTTACTCCTTTCTATTAGGTGAGTTACAATGATTACCTATGCCTACCTTTGTCGTTAAAGTGAAGTTGTGAATGGATAAATCAGTCAGAATGAAAATCGTAACATGTTATACTGTTGAATGAATGAATTGCGTGTGTAACTATTGGATCCACTTTGTATGCTCCGTATAGTGTTGCCTTGTGTTTGATGTGAGTTGCTAATTTATTAAGACGGTTTTAATGGGTTCTAAATGGCACATAATTTGTACACCAGGGTTTTAATGTCATTTTTGTAAAAAGAGATTTTTTTTAGTTATAGCTTTGATGAAATTGTTGTAGATAATGTGTGGTTTGAATTGACAGTTGGTTTGTGGTGAATTAAGATTGTGTAGATATGGGACGTTTTCTAATCATGGAAGAGAAAAGGGTCATCAATGTGGGTTCATGCATTTAAATATGTATTGGTGTTTAGTTGAGATGACTTTATTGTTGAACAAGGACGAAATCTGGGGGTAAAAATGGACAGTGATCTGAAATTCGATGTGCAGATCAAATCAATTGTCAAGTCCAGTTTTTATCATTTACGACAACTAGCCAAAGTCAAGCCATTTTTATCAAGACATCATTTTGAGGTTTTTAATCCATGCTTTTATCTCATGTAGACTTGATTACTGTAATGCACTTTATGTTGGGCTCAGCCAGAAACTGCTGTCTCGTCTGCAATTAATTCAAAATGCTGCAGCCCGACTTTTAGCAGGTACCAAAAAATTTGAGCACATCACTCCCATTTTAGCTTCTATGCATTGGCTACCGGTGCCTTTTGGGGTTGATTTTAAAATTCTTTTATTTGTTTTTAAATGTCTTAATGGCCTCGCCCCACAGTATTTGTCCGACCTGCTTCAGCCATACATTCCCTCCCACCCTCTAAGGTCGGCAGATCAGTCTCTTTTAAGAGTCCCACAAACAAAGAGGAAATCTAGAGGTGATCGTGCTTTTGCAGTGGCTGCCCCCAGACTATGGAACAATCTGCCCCTGCACATTAGGCAGGCTGACTCTCTTGTAGCTTTTAAATCCTCTTTGAAAACATACTTTTTCTCCCTGGCTTTTAACTCAGTCTGAGATGTTGACTTTTACTGTGTTATGTCTTTACTATGTTTTTATTGTTTTTTTTATCTTCATGTGTTTTGTATGCTTTTGTATTTGTGGACAGCACTTTGGCCAACTGGGTTGACTTTAAAGTGCTCTATAAATAAAGTTGAGTTGAGAATGAGTAATGGAAAAACCATTGTTAGTGCATTCTGATATTTACAGTTGTGTTCAGAATTATTCTACCCCACTGAAATTGAGTGTTTTGGCCAGTTTGACATTGATTTTGATCATTTCAGTCATCTTGTTTACAATTAAATCAAAGAGGCACTTGTAAATCAGACAAATATAACATAACTTTTATAATGAAATAACTACAAATGTCTTTTCTGTGCTCACATCATTCGGTTTTATTCAACCCCCAAGTGACATAACTGGACAGGGTTGTTGTACTAAGATTGAATAACAGCTTTTAAACGTGAAGCATGGCTTGACACAAGTGTCTTGCAGAGATCTACGTGTATCTTCGCCCATTCTTCATGGGCAAAAGCCTCCAGTTCAGTCACATTCTTAGGCTTGCGAGCTGCAACTGCTTTCTTTAAGTCCCACCAGAGGTTCTCAATCGGATTTAAGTCTGGTGACTGCGATGGCCACCCCAAAATGTTCCAGCCTTTAATCTGCAACCATGCTCTAGTGGACTTGGCGGTATGCTTGGGATCATTGTGCAGTTGAAAGGTCCAACGTCTCCCAAGCCTCAGGTTTGTGACGGACTGCATCACATTTTCATCCACTATCTCCTGGTACTGAAGAGAATTCATGGTACCTTGCACACGCTGAAGCTTCCCTGTACCTGTAGAAGCAAAACAGCCCCCAAGCATGATTGACCCCCGGCCATGCTTCACAGTAGGCAAGGTGTTCTTTTCTTCATAGGCCTTGTTCTTCCTCCTCCAAACATAGCGTTGATCCATGGGCCCAAACAGTTCTAATTTTGTTCCATCAGTCCATAGAACACTATCCCAAAACTTCTGTGGTTTGTCCACATGTCTTTTGGCATAATGCAGTGGACTCTTCTTATTCTTTGGAGACAGCAAGGGGGTGCGCCTGGGAGTTCTGGCATGGAGGCCTTCATTGCGCAGTGTGCGCCTTATTGTCTGAGCTGAAACTTCAGTACCCACATCTGACAAATCTTTTTTCAGTTCCTCAGCAGTCACACGGGGACTTTTCTCCACTTTGCTCTTCAGGTAGCGCACGGCAGTCGAAGTCAGCATCTTCTTTCTGCCACGACCAGGCAGCGTTTCAACAGTGCCCTTTGCCTTGAATTCGCGAATGATACTTCCTATGATGTCTATGGTTTGTTTAACATCTTTGCAATCATCTTATAGCCATTGCCATTCCTGTGAAGAGAAATCACCTGTTCTCTTGTCTTCCTGGACCATTCTCTTGACTTCACCATGTTTGTAAAAACACCAGTAAATGTCTAGAAGTAGCCGAGTATCACAATCATTTTAAATCTGCCTAATTGGTGCTTATTATGCTTGATTGCTGCTCGTTGACATCCACAGGTGTTTTCAATACCTGATCGAAAACACTTGAATGAACCCCTGTTCTTAAGAGTGGTAGTCTTTAAGGGGTTGAATAATTGTGTCAATGAAGAAATCACAAAAAAAACATTGAATACTGTATTACAAAAACAACTGATGTAATTTTAGGTGCATTTGGTTCTTTAAAAAGTCCTTGTAAGATTTCATTCTGAACACAATTACAAATGTACACTAAATTCCCTAAAACCCTTTACAGCATTGGGGGTTGAATAATTTTGAACACAACTGTACATGCCATTGAATGAAATTTCTATATATGAGTTGTACAATATGAGGTATTGATGAAATATTGGAGTAACACTTGTAAATAAAAGACACACGCCGATCCACGAGTGATACCATCACGACTCTGTGTTTACTCCTTTCTATTAGGCGTTAAAACCTGCAGCACAGCCAGCTGGTTGAGGGGGCATGTTACACTTACTTTGGTAAGCTACTTGGTGTTATCAGACGATAAATGTAACCACTACAATATTTAGTCCAGTTCCAGAGCTGACCTGTGATGGCTGTGTGGCGATCGGAAGTTGAGGTCGAGGCTGCCTCCTCAGTGTTATGGAAGTTGTGCTTTGGTCCAACTTTTGATGCCCTTCCATATATTCCCAGCTGGAGAGCTTGGGCAGTTATCACACAAATTAAGTAACTAGGGGTGTAACGGTTCACGGGGATGTATTGAACCGTTTCGGTACGGCCTGTTCGGTTCGGTACATTTGCGTACCGTTTCGGTATTCGGTATTTTTATTAAATTATATAAATGTATTATTAGCGTGATATTAAGCGCAGCGGAACTATGTTCCTAGGCGAGTTTCCGCACGGACGCTATTGAGTGAAGCACATTGAGTGAGTAGCTGTGAGAAATGGACACAGAGAAAGAGAAGCCAGAGCTTGAAGACGCCCCACTACGATCTGTGCTCTCTTCAGAAAATGTGGATCGGTTAATCTATCCTATCTGTCCTAACTAGTTGCAGTATTTAATATTTTATTTTAATAATGTGTATTTCTTTATAGAGTGCAATTTATTTAAAATATCACCCAAAAGTGTCACTTTTATTTATTTTATGCAAGAATTCTATTGTGTATTGGCAGCTTTTCAAAATAAAGATTATGTAAGTTCTTATTGTTTCGTACCGACCCGAATAAACCGAACCGATTTTAGCGTACCGTTACACCCCTATAAGTAACCATCCAAATTTTTTCAGGATCCATAAAAGGAGCATTCCTTTGATCAACATGTTTATAACGACCGGATTGGGGTTCCCAGAGGTGTTCCAGATCAATTTAAAGCAAGAAATCAGATAGCTCGGGGTTTCTAATCATTTATCTTTTGGTGGGTAACCATAAATAAGAACGATGATTGGATAAACTATTTGTATTTTAACCAACAGCAGTTTATCAATTATACAAGTGTAATATAAAACCGTTAATTCTGCAGGATGTTTAATTGATTACCTGAGTTGCGATGACCTGCTTTGGGGAATTGAACCAAAGAATCGATTGGCAGTCGACTCTTAAGACTCGGAATCAAATGAGATTGGTTCAGACCGCAACTTCAAGCTTCGTTAGGTTTACTGTCCGCCAGTAATCCACATTCGGCAATAAATATTGATCTTTAATCAAATATGACTCGTGTCCCAAAGACACTAATGCACTGTAAAAAGTGTAACACCCAAATTGTACATTTTACATATTTTGATTATTTGTATTTTACTTTATTTAATCTGTTTTAGAAAAATAAGTATCATAATGCTTTAACTTTACCCAAAGTCTTTTATATTTCATGCAACAGATTATTTCAAGTAAAGATAAGCTAATTTTTACAAGTAAATTCTAATTTGGAGTTTTTGTGTTGAATTAATTCTTTTCAAACGAGTAAACCTACTTAATTTTTTAGCTCACACGTTGCCGTTTTTCATGGCGTTGTATAAACGTGTTTTTAACAGTTAGATATTACTTAATAAATGTTACTTTTGCAACGTGGGGGACATTTACTCTCAAGCAGACAGAAGTTCAACCGCCATCTTTCTTGTCAGCGGCCAAATTTTCGCCGGATCTTCTGAGTAAGAAGGTAAGCAATTCACTCTTAATATAATGATGTTTTAGATTATAACTTTGTTCTGGATCTGGTTAATTCTACAAATAGCATGATAACAGCGATTTCTGACTGCGGTGCCTGTCAATCACCGCATTTTACCAATAAATATATGACCGCACACCAAATGAATGTTGTATAAATAAGCAATAAGCAGTCCAAAAAAATCTTTGTGTATGAAGTTTATTATGTTACATGACTTTTTGTGACTGGCGTGTTATTACGTGATGAGACCCTATAGCTATAGCACGTGGCGGCGGCGCACGTGGTGGTAGGAAAGCCGAGAAGTATTTCAAATGTAACGTTAATGTAAATTGACGATTATGAATATACAATATTGTACTTTCACGCAGAAGATCTATAATACATACTATATATATGCTCAGATATTTGCCTGGTTTTCATGGAATTTCACGGAAGAGTTATTTTAACGTAAGGGATTTAACGTTATGATATACTTTGCATGATGTTTTACAAAAATATTTTATTATTGCATGTTTTTAGAGACAACGGTGTATACCAGTGTTTCAACATCCTTCTCTCAATCAATCCACACAGGTAAGGTGCACAGTTTATTTTATGCACTCAGCTACTGATAGTAAATGTCCAAAAAAAGTCATTAAACTAAATATCTCACACATATAGACATTTTGGAGCACATAAAACAGATACTGATAATTATTTGTGTGTGTGTAGTTACTCTTCTCCTGAGCCTGAGGTATTTTCTACGTTATTTATTTTAATTTAAAAATAAAAATTTCTCTTTGTCTAGGTATTGAGTAAAGATGAATTGGCCATGTAAAATATGCAGTGACCACTTGCACAGCAGAACTGAGGTTATCAAACATTACAGGTGTCATCATGGCACCTTCACCCATAGTCATTCACTACCATGTATATACTTGGATTGCCCATGTTCGTTCCAATCTTGGAGCACTTTTCATTCCCACATGTCTCGTAGTCATCCGGAAAGTCAGACTCAAAGGACCGAGAATGTCTTGTCCCTAACATGCCCAGTTTGCCAAACACAGGAATTTCCAACAGGGAGAGAATTTTTCACTCATAATGGCCTTCACCTTAAAAGTAGCGAGAGTGTGGAGTGTGTGTTTGAAGGTTGTGATTTTCAAACAAATATATACGGAACATTTATGGTACACAAACACAGAAAGCACACTCCTTATAATCCAACTCAATTTAAAGTCAGCATAATTTCCAAAAAGCCACATGAGGAACAAGCTTTTGAACCTCATGATTCCACTGCAGCTACTTCCTTTGATGAAAAAATGGATGAAGACAACATGGAAGCACCAAGTTTGCATGCACATGCTGTGGAACAGTATGACAGAGACTTAATTCTGGATCATTTTGGAGCTCTTTTACTTAAGCTGGAAAGTATTCATAATGTTTCAAACAGGTGCATTGATGAACTAGTAAGTGAACTACAGTTTGTGTCAGCCTCAATATCAATTGTCAGAGGCATTGTTACATCACGCTTGAAAAAGAATAATTGTGTGATTGAAGGTACATCTTTATCCTCCCTATTTGAGGAGTTAAATGCATCCTATCCATTAAGTATGGCTTTGGCTCAAGATGGCCCCTTGTCAACAGCCTTTAGGAGGAGAGCGCATTTTCTACAACGGTTTTAAGTCATAGAGCCAGTTGAATATGTCCTGAACCCTGATGAAAACAAAACTTTTCAGTATGTTCCCATCCTTGAATCATTAAAGCAAATTGTAAACAAAGATAATTGCAATGGTGGGCTCATCCCAGAATACAGACCCTGGTACATTCCTAAACGTTATCGATCTTTTAGTGATGGTTCCATTTACAGAGAGTGTGCTTTTTTTTCTGAAGATCAGAGAATCTGCATTTTTCTATATGTAGATGATTTTGAGGTCTGTAATCCATTAGGGACATCCCATAGGAAACACAAGATAACAGCTGTATACTGGATTTTGGAAAACAGCACATCTTTTATTCGGTCCACACTGTCTTCGGTATATCTTGCACTTTTGTGCAAAGCTGATGATATTAAAGCATATGGCTACGCAGAGGTTCTCAAGCCTCTGTTGGAAGACATAGCTACACTGGAACAAGATGGTATTTTGGTGCCAGCCCTTGGAAAAATTGTCAAAGGGACAATTTATTGTGTTGTAGCTGACAACCTTGGTGCACACTCAGTTGCTGGCCTTGTTGAAAGCTTCTCAGACCAGTACATCTGCAGATTTTGTCTTGGAGAACATGTTGACTTTCAATAAAAGGAAGTGAGATCAGGCGTGTTTCCTATCAGGACAAAAGAAGATTATTCAGTTCATGCTAAGACTCTACAGAAGAGCCCTACACTCCCACATCATTTTGGTATGAAAAAGCATTGCCCACTGACAGAGAAATTGAGCTATTTTCACATGGTTGAGGGCTATCCCCCTGATATATTGCATGACCTTTTTGAAGGGGTTGTTCCCATGGAATTAGCACTCTGCTTTAAAGATTTCATAAAAAAAGGGTATTTCACACTTGAAGAGCTCAACAACACAATCAAATCCTTTCCATACAAGGGCGGAGATAAAACGGACAGTCCGCAGCCCATTCCTCTTGCCTTCTCCAAACATAGGACTATTGGAGGAAATGCCCACAAAAACTGGACCCTAATCAGGCTTCTCCCTCTAATGATAGGGCTCAAGATACAGAAGGATGATCCTGTTTGGGAAGTAATAATGTGTCTGAAAGAGATCGTTGAACTTGCTGTAAGTCATACTCAAGCAGAAGCAAGTTTGTCATATCTCGACACAAAGATTTCTGAGCATCGACTCAGATTACTTGCTGCCTTTCCTCAGGTTAAGCTGATCCCCAAACACCACTTCCTAGAGCACTATCCATCTCTCGTAAAAAGGTTTGGACCCCTTGTTTCTTTTTGGACTATGCGTTTTGAGGGAAAACATCGCTATTTCAAACAAATAGTGAGGCATGCAGGGAGTTTCAGAAATGTATTACATTCCCTAGCAATCAAGCATCAGTTAATGATTGGGTACCATCTTTATGCAACTGCAAATGTTCCCAGGTTCTGCACCAAAAAAGTATCTGAAGTGCCTGTGGCTGTTTTGCATGACAATGTGTGCAATGAAATAAAAAGACTGTCACCAGGTCAGACAACAGTCCATCTTTCCAGTAGCGTGTCTGTACATGGAACAACATACTCAAGAGGCATGATTGTGTCTTATGGATCTACTGCAGGACTCCCAGATTTTGTTGAAGTTCTTTAGATTGTTATTCTGAGCAACAAGGTCTATTTTATTGCCAAGGCATTAAATTCTTGGTATGATGAGCACTTTCGAGGATTTGAGCTGGAGACTACAGAACATGCCATTTTTGTGGAACAGATGGATTACTCTAAGCTCAACTGCTGATCTAAAGGACCGGGACACACTGAAAATTGTGTATGTCCCTGCAATTGTGTTAACGCCTATAGACAATCTAGAGCTCCCAATAGAAGATGGTACTGTCCTTCCAGGTTCCGAAAATTACGATACGTCTGTACCATCTACGCCAAGTAGCTCAAGCTCTGTACAATCGGACGGCACAGTCATTCTCAATTCCTGCACCCCTGGAGTTCACAAGCCATGGCCATGTGATTTTCCAATTCCCACATTTTCATATAACACAGAAATTGCTCTTCAAAAGGCAATGAAGCCTACAGCAGGGATGGTTCGCTTTTGTGCGGAGAGCTTTCATACCCAGGAGTGAAGTCAAACATCCTTGAGTGCTTAGCTGATCAAATTTTTTCTTACACACCTTACCCAAATGACACACAACGGTGTGCTGTTGCTGAGGCTCTCACAAAAAAAGCACCCATGTTTGAAGGAGCCAGGGTCTTTCAGTGGTCTATATGGATGGCAGCAGAGCCTGAAGTACAAAGTTGGAAACTATAGAAGCAAACTTAGAAGGCATGGGATCTCAGAGGTTATAGTGAACTCACTAAAGCACAAAACAGCTGATGAAAAAAAACCTGCAAAGAATATTAAAAAAGCAAGAAAGGCTGAGGTAAATTACATCCCTTCTCACTCAGCAGGGGAAACTGAAGATTCACTTGAGAGCAACAGAATGGAATTAATCACAGAAGTGAAGAAAAAGAATAATGGAAGACTCGTTAGCGAAATGATGTCAAGAACCTTCAGTTTAAGAAGACAGGAGATTGTTGGTCAGGCTCCATCTATTCCAATTCTTCTGGAGAGATGGCCAGCCCTTTTTCAACCATCACAGGTAAAGTAAACATTTTATTGTTTATTTATTCTTTTAATAAAACCATATGTTGTTTTTTTTTGCAATCATTTAAAGATCATTTCATTTAGGCTGTATTTTTCTCTGTACAGATCCGTGAGGAGTTCATGAGACTCAATTCCAAACCACTTGAGTGCACATTTGTGTCACAATTGGACAGACTCTCTACAAAGATGCTGGAACTTTTCAATGCCAAAGGAGGGGCTGCGGGTCAATGAATCAAGGCCCAGTTGATTACACTGATCCAGGTAAGATGTAATCATTGCATGTTTATGTTCAATTGCATATAAAATATAAATTGTAGATTGAATTTGAAAAGTATATTTCAGGGCCACCAGTTGATTGTTCTTAGCAGAAACACATTTTCTTCATTTATTCTGTTTTTAATTAATCCAGCCATCAATATAAAGGTCATTGTACACTGAAGTCTGGCACTTTCCTTGTCTTTAAAACATAGACATACTTTAGAAAAAAAAACACAAAAACTTGGAACATTAACAGGTTAAACATTTGTTCATGGTCAAACAAAATATTCTGTTGATTGCAATGAAATTGTAACAGACTGTAACTCTTGTCTCTGGCAAGACAACAATAGGTTTTTTATGTCAATTTCATTCATGCAACCATATTTAAAGATGACTATTAAAACATTGAGTTTTTTTTACTCTCATCCTGCTGAACTTTTTGATGTGATTTTATGTTGATAGGATCCATCTGCATCAGTGGAAAAAAGGAGAGAGGTGGTTCTCAGATGCCTTATTGAGTACATTGGGGAGAGCCAGGGAGACCTCATCAGTGACCACTATGTATGTGTAAGGATATAATAATGCCTTTTTCTGTTTGCATGTTTTAAAAAGTGTCCCCTATAAACATTTCAAGAATGAAACAACTAGGCCTATTTTAACCCCAAAAAACTTCCCTTATAAATATATGCGACTTTTTCAACTGTACTTCCCTAATAGAGCAATACATAGACTTACCAGCCACTTTATTAGGTACACTTTGCTAGTACCAGGTTTGACCCCGTGAATCAACAGCCGTGAATCTTTGTGGCATTAATTCAACTGGAAACAATCCTCAGAGATTTTGCTTCATATTGACATGATGGCATCAAATTTGCTGCTATTTTGATGATAGCATCAAAACTGCTGCACATCCACAATGCGAATCTCCTGTTCTACTACAGCCCCAAGATGCTCTACTGAATTGAGATCTGGAGACTGTGGAGGTCATTAGAGTGAACTCGTCATTTCAAGAAACCAGTCTGAGATGATTCAAGCTTTATGCCATGGAGCGATATCTTGCTGGAAGTAGCATCAGAAGATGGGCACACTATGGTCATAGAGGGACATAGTGTCCGCAACAATACTGGGAGACTGTGACATTGATACAAAGAAAATTTCCCCACACCATTACACCATGACCAGCAGCCTGAACTGTTGATGCAAGGAAGGATGTATCTATGCTTTCATGTTGTTGACACCAAATTCTGGCCCTAGCATCCGAATGTTGCAGCAGATAACTAAGCTTCTATAGTGTAGCGCATGATTTCAGATGTGTTTATTCTTTTTCTGAGATGCCTTTTAACACAATAAAACTGCTCAAAATGATGCGCTGGCATCACATGATATGTATTTTGACATGGCACTTTTTGACGGAATATTTGCTCTTTTTCCGGTTCTTGAGAACTATGGATCAAACTTAACATCTAAAGTGTAGCGCATGATTTCAGATTATTTTATTCTCTTTCTGAGATGCCTTTTAACACAATAAAAACTGCTCAAAATGATGCGCTGGTATCACATGATCTGTATTTTGACATGGCACTTTTTGACGGAATAATTACTCTTTTTCCGGTTCTTGATGTGGCCGCGCCAGGCCAGCGCCGAACCAGCCCGGGGGCACAGATTTGTTGGTCTCCTGGTATCAGGAGGGAGGAGTGTCAAATGTATATATTTTTGACAAAGGAGAGTCCAGAATTTTAGCAAGTGGATTTAAACAACTTGACCAATAAACCAGAAGGCCACGCAGACACGTGAAGCCGGGTGAAAGTAAGGGCAAGAGGCGGGGGTCAGAATTAGACAATTTTTATTAAATGTGAAAATACTAATTAAAAATGTACGTGCTAGGCTATTTAAAAGAGAGACTGAATGAGCTCTCGCTCTCGGGACTGGTAGCGGGTGGAGCAGCCAGCAGCAGGGCCTTACTAGACGCCAACGCCCACACTCACACAGCAATCCTCCCCCGGACGGGAAAACAGCACAAGACACCAAAACCCAAAATCACTCGTGGTCACAGCACTCGCCACCCTAAGATTGGCTCCACTGACCCGCTGCTCCACGCGACACCAGCACCCTGTAAAAAAAGGCACAACTCACACACACACACACACACACACACGCGCACACACAATTGCTTAAAAACAAATAATCCAGCACATAAGAGTTCACTATAATTGTATAAAAACGGAATATCCAGGTGGGCAGGGAAGAGAAACCTTAGTCCACAGTTAGAAAGCACGTTGGAGAGGTTAGTCCTGGGTTGCAGAACCACAGCTTGTAGAGCGGGTATAAGTTGTTTGTGTTCTCCACTCAGGCAGCGCCACAGCCGCAGCAGCGCTGGCAACCACGGGGAAGCCTCAAATCAGTGACGCAATAGGGGAATCCCACCCGTGCTTCCGGGTCAGCAAAGCAGCAGTGTCTATAGGTGCGTTCGACTTCATGCGGCGCTGCGCAGACCGATCGGCGGCTGACTTGAAGTAGTGCATGCCGGTTAGAAATTCTGTCCGACTTGAACCGGCGCTGACGTCACGTGACGTTCACGTGTGGCATCAAAGTAACGCGAGAGCGTTTCGATAACAGCCGGCTTGCTCAGCCAGAGCAGCATTTTAGGAGCGACTGCGCCAGGATATGATGACGTCACAGCTTCTCATGATTGGCCAAATTCACCACATGACGATGATCACGCGTGTTTCGTGCTTCAATCCATACAATTGCATAACAAATCAATTTACATACCATTTCGTAAATAGTTTAGGATCTTTTGACTGCATTACATTTTTTCCCTTGAATTATTTTTATTGGATTTGTGCATAAGTTTATTATTGTCCTTTTTTCATACAGACCACCTATAGTATTCAGCTGCATATTTGAGTAATATTTTTTTATGGAATAACTAAAATGTCAGTAATTTAATGTAATGTGGTCAACATTGATGCTGAAATCTGTAGTAGCTGCTTCACTTGCATGTGCTGCATTGTGCTAATGTGCATTGTCAATTGAAAAATACAACATTCAGATCATTTTTATAAACTGGTATAAATTATAATAAAGACATATACATTGTGCTTGTGCATCTATGATTTTTTTTGGTGGTTTTTCTAACCTGCATTTAGCTAACTGAAGGTAAGAGTTAAATGTAAAAAAAAAAATACATACCACAGAACACAACATAACTACAAAATTATACTACATAACTACAATCTGAATCAAACTACAAAAAACCACAGCCTAATTCCTTATAATGTGCAGGTCATTCATGTTCAATGTTCAATGTTTATAGTTTATTAAAACTTGTTTATGCCATAAATATCACATACATTCTAGACCACAAAAATTACAAACAGACAACCACTTAAATCAGACAAATTGAAATCTGTTACGAGTTAATCTGTTAAGCGCACATATATGTTCATTCTGCTGCATTTCTTCCAACAGAAAAGGTATTTCTATAACTTCCAGTTCATCTGCGACAAAGTAGGCAAACGTCATGTTTCAGGAAGCAACGAGATTCCCAACGTGTCCGACTTGACGGCACCGTTTTCAGCTCCTCCCCGGCTACTTTCGGCTAATCTCGACGATCGGTCTCCGCAGCGCAGCATGGGCTCGAACGCACCTTATAACTAATTAGGGCAGACTTTTCAGGCGAGGTTTGTTGGCGGAGGCTCCTCTGAGCTCCGAGCAGAGGCTCTTTTGCACGCCAAGTGAACGATTGATCGCTATGCCTGAAGCAGAGATTACAGGTGTGTTTACAGCCGAGACGCCGATCAGCACACGCAGCCACCGCGCAGAAAGCAATACTGTTGCGATCTAGCAATGATACGGTCGGGAAACGATCCTGGCACACGAAGCCGGCACCCATGGGAACACACGGAGGGATCGAAAATAGGAGTCCCTTTATATGGCAAATTGTGGAACGCCATTGGCTAGCGGTATTTAATTGAATAATCAGCGCCAGGCGAAATTCATCATACCACATTGAGAACTATGGATCAAACTAAGCCTCTATAGTAAAGCGCATGATTTCAGATGATTTTATTCTCTTTCTGAGATGCCTTTTAACACAATAAAACTGCTCAAAATGATACGCTGGCATCACATGATCTGTATTTTGACATGGCACTTTTTGACGGAAGATTTGCTCTTTTCCCGGTTCTTGAGAACTATGGATCAATCTACACTTCGGAAGTGTAGCGCATGATTTCAGATTATTTTATTCTCTTTCTGAGATGCCTTTTAACACAATAAAACTGCTCAAAATGATGCGCTGGTATCACATGATCTGTATTTTGACATGGCACTTTTTAACGAAATATTTGCTCTTTTTCCGGTTCTTGAGAACTATGGATCAATCTACACTTCGGAAGTGTGGCGCGTGATTTCAGATTATTTTATTCTCTTTCTGAGATGCCTTTTAACACAATAAAACTGCTCAAAGTGATGCGCTGGCATCACATGATCTGTATTTGGACATGGCACTTTTTGACGGAATATTTGCTCTGTTTCCGGTGCTTGAGAACTAAGGATCAATGTACACTTCGGAAGTGGAGCGCATGATTTCAGATGATTTTATTCTCTTTGAGATGCCTTTTGACAAAATAAAACTGCTCAAAATGATGCGCTGGCATCACATGATCTGTATTTTGACATGGCGCGTTTTGGCGGAATATTTGCTCTTTTTCCGGTTCTTGAGAACTATGGATCAATCTACGCCTCGGAAGTGTAGCGCATGATTTCAGATTATTTTATTCTCTTTCTGAGATGCCTTTTAACACAATAAAACTGCCGAAAATGATGCGCTGGCATCACATGATCTGTATTTTGACATGGCACTTTTTGACGGAATATTTGCTCGTTTTCCCGGTGCTTGAGAACTATGGATCCAACTAAACTTCTATAGTGTAGCATGATTTTAGATGATTTTATTCTCTTTCTGAAATGCCTTTTTGACACAATAAAACTGCTCAAAATGATGCGCTGGCATCACATGATCTGTATTTGGACATGGCACTTTTTGACGGAATAATTACTCTTTTTCCGGTTCTTGATGTGGCCGCGCCAGGCCAGCGCCGAACCAGCCCGGGGGCACAGATTTGTTGGTCTCCTGGTATCAGGAGGGAGGAGTGTCAAATATATATATTTTTGACAAAGGAGAATCCAGAATTTTAGCAAGTGGATTTAAACAATTTGACCAATAAACCAAAAGGGCACGCAGACACGTGAAGCCGGGTAAAAGTAAGGGCAAGAGGCGGGGGTCAGAATTAGACAATTTTTTATTAAATGTGAAAATACTAATTAAAAATGTACGTGCTAGGCTATTTAAAAGAGAGACTGAATGAGCTCTCGCTCTCGGGACTGGTAGCGGGTGGAGCAGCCGGCAGCAGGGCCTTACTAGACGCCAACGCCCACACTCACACAGCAATCCTCCCCCGGACGGGAAAACAGCACAAGACACCAAACCCCAAAATCACTCGTGGGCACAGCACTCGCCACCCTAAGATTGGCTCCACTGACCCGCTGCTCCACGCGACACCAGCACCCTGTAAAAAAAAGGCACAACTCACACACACACACACGCGCGCACACAATTGCTTAAAAACAAATAATCCAGCACATAAGATTTCACTATAATTGTATAAAAACGGAATATCCAGGTGGGCAGGGAAGAGAAACCTTAGTCCACAGTTAGAAAGCACGTTGGAGAGGTTAGTCCTGAGTTGCAGAACCACAGCTTGTAGAGCGGGTATAAGTTGTTTGTATTCTCCACTCAGGCAGCGCCACAGCCGCAGCAGCGCTGGCAACCACGGGGAAGCCTCAAATCAGTGACGCAATAGGGGAATCCCACCCGTGCTTCCGGGTCAGCAAAGCAGCAGTGTCTATAACTAATTAGGGCAGACTTTTCAGGCTAGGTTTGTTGGTGGAGGCTCCTCTGAGCTCCGAGCAGAGGCTCT
>SRMA01025535.1:25650-43254 GCA_007224835.1 Danionella cerebrum
CGTGAACCACAGCTCGAACGCCATGCAAATAAACAACAACATAGCCGGATTACAATTCATGACCGCGTTTTTGTTTATGTGCGATATGTATCCACAATATAAACGGAAACACCAAAACCATGACATAAAATGAAAGCTAACAACCAGCTGAATCCAGTGATATGCAACTCATTAACATTGCATGAAGTATTTCAGAGCAGGGAGCGAAAGTTCCACGAAAAAAAGCCAGCGAAAACCAAGCAAGCATGTAAATCTTGTCTTACCTTTGCCGTTTTTTCAACAAAAAGTTATTTCCATAGCGATAAAAGTCCGTTTGTTGTTATGTCCGGTCGATAGCTTCGCGAAAAGTCCATTTTGTGTTTTTCCTGTTGCTCCAGTGCTCCTCTTACGTCACCAAATATGGAATGACTCCCCGTGCGTAAGAGCACGTCTCTCCACGCTGCGCGTCGTGTGATTCGTCGGCGATCCAGTCAGTCTCAAAATGGTTGGGCTGATTGGTTTCCTCAGAATCAGAGCTTTCCAGCGATGTATAGAGCTCCCGGATTGGACAGATGGTCGGGGGGGGTAGGGACATGCAGAAGCTCGACGTCGAAAGCGTTTGTGAATGAAAGGTTCCCAAAAGCGCAGCAAGATGGCGTAAATGAGCTTCCACCTCCCTTTTACAGCGTTTCTTTAGGAGTTTTTTTTGCTGAAATCATGTCCAGTAAGCAAGAAAAGAAGACTATGAACGTAGCTGAAGCTTTGGACAAGATTTTTTCCATATTTCAATTATTGTGCCAAATTGTGCCAAACTGTGCCAACATGGATTACGCCTGAACTTTGTTCAATCAAAACCTTTACAGAATATTAGTTTCTTGTAGTATGAACACCAAACTTGCTACAGATGTCCTTGACATGTAGTTGTTACAATTGATTGTGTTTATTTGCTTCGTTATAAGTAAAAAAAGGAGATATTGAAGGAAACATGTGTTTTTTTTTTTTAGGCGGAGTTCATTTTTTGGCCATTCCAACATCAATTACTCTTACCCTGTGTTCTTGACTGTCAAATTAACTCATCCAAACCACTCCCCAAGAACCTATCTTCATTTTGATACCAAGATTTGCAGTTTAGACCTTGTAAAAGCTGAGAAATGCCTTAAAAAGTAAAAGTATAGGATTTTCGGAAAATAGGCCTCAGGGCTTAAGAGGTTAAGGCCTCTACACACCAAATTTTCGGTCCAAAGTTTCGATCGCCTCTATTGAAAACCATGGGGACCAACAGGAGCTCATATATCTGACCGTACGAGTGGTGCCAACGAAAAAAGCTACTTTTTGACATATTGGTTTTTCGCAAGGGGAACAACCAATGAAACTTGGCTCTTGACTGAGTAGGACGTAAAAGTGCGGCTGAATGGCGCTCATCCCTCATTTATCAAAGCAACTTCGTACAGGAAATAACTCTTCAGACTGGGAGGGTTATTGCATCAACATTTCCTTGACCCAGACGAAAATCACCCTGCTAAGAAGCCACCCGAAAATTTCAATTCAGATCGGTGTGTAGAGGCCTTTACTTAGGGGAACCTTCCGTGTAATGCATGATTTGAAACCATGACGTTTTACTTAATGTTTTACTTAAAGTCTTTGGTGGTTCCATCTACCTTTATGGCGCTGACCAGCTCCTCTCGCATAGTTCTGGAATGATTTTGGGAAGGCCTCTACCATTTTCAGACTGTTGCTCTAAAGTTGTTCCTTTGCACTTACATACACAGCTTTGCAAGGTCTACAATTTTGACCCTCGTGTCTGATGACGTCTAATGACCTCAAACAGGTGCTATTAGAGTGTAGTCGGACTAGTTAAAATTCAGAAATCTGGGTGATAAGCAAGTGATCAAATACTTATGTGACCTAGTAATTTACAAATAAAAAGATTGATCTTTTTAGATTCTTTATATCACAGTGGAAATCCACCTATGTTGAAAATTCTAGACCCCTAAACTTGCTAAATTACAGTGTGGTCGAATACTAATGGACCTCTACGTTTAAGCAAAATACACTCGTGCCAAACTGGCAGAATAATACAGACTTGTGAATTACAAACAATGCGATGAGCCTGTGTGAAGGTAGTGACTTTGAGAATGAACGCCTGTACAAAACTGGAACCAGCAATGTTAAATGTAACAACATTCATCAGTTACTTTTTCATGTTCCATTAATCTTCTTAACTTCACAGGAAGGATGCCGGTGGAGTGGCCAGAGTTTCCCCCTCACGTGGCTCTGCTTGACAAAAACGCTTCATTCCCAGCACTCTCCTCCAGTAAGAGGTGTGAACTGTGGAGGGAGAACGGCTTCTTCACATACGCCTGGATCAACTGAGTGGTCAAACTTGTGTGCGTCAATCAAATTCTGCATCGTTCAGCAACTTGGATGCTTTATATTGTGTGCGAAATGGTTGCACTTGGAGCAAATTGAACCTAAGAATTAAGGAGGAAAAAAAATGTGGACTGGACTCAAATGGAGTTGGATTCAAAGGTCCAAAAAAAGGTCCTACAGATGTTCCACAAATTATTCCAAATTAAACTTGTTAATGTCAACAGAATTTGTTAAAAGAGATCATATATCTTATGTCACATGTGTGTATCTAGGGCCACAAACTTGCACAATTATACATACTTTAAAAACAAAAGATTTAGGCACTTTTCAAAATATTACTTATGGTATTTTTTATTATTTGCTTCTTTTAAACCACATGCAACCACAAAATAATGCTGCTGTACATCACTATTAAAGCAATCAGTGTCAGACAATTGTATGGTTTGCAGAGGTGTGGTCTAGCACGTAATGACAGTATATGTAATAATAAAAGTCCTCACCATAAATAGCAACATTTAAGCAAAATTTAAATGTATGGCATTTCTTTATAAATATATGTAAAAAGTACAACAAAATCTAAATTTATTTCATTTTAAAGTGAAGGGGCTGATTGGATTTATCTTTCCTTTGTAAAAAAAAAAAAACTAAGAAAAGCAGCCACTGCTATATAGAGCGGGAGGAGCTGTCATCACATCGGCCATTTTGTTTGTATTCTTAGTTTCCACCAGGAGTCGCACTCAAATTATTTTGCAGTTAAATATTTACAAAATACAAAAACACAAAATAAACAACTAATAAAATAGAATAACAAAATCCCAAGATAATTTGGTTAGTTTTAGCTTCTATCGAGTATGACTTGCTCTGTTTAATGTGTAACCATGGCAACAGTGGCATTACACTACAAATATGGCGGCCACAATGATGACACTCCTTCCGTTCTATTATTGTTTTTCATTGCCTAAACTAAAAAGTAGCTGCTGAATCATCTTGTGACATCACTTCCAGAATACCAGCTTGGTCACACTAAAAATTCCATTGACTTGAACGGGATCGCTTGGAGCATTGGGAAAGGGGAAGTTCTTGCCTATGCGCTTCGTGTCCCGATTCCACTCTGATGAGAAACTCAGCTGAGCTCATATTTGTTACTTAATAGGAAACAAATGTACATTTGTAGGTTGTCAGTATTGCTTTAAGGTTGATTAGAAAACATCCTGTTATAATTTAGATGAGGTATGTAGTAATTATATTTTTAATGATGCTATTTTGTGGGCAGGCTCATAACACATGCACTCTTTGAAAGGTGTCTGATGGGGCAGTCACACTACTCTTAAACAACGTAGAATGAGCCCACACACAAAGGTCTTTAAAAACCACGACTCAGTGTCGCAGGGCATTCCCCCCGGTTGAATGTGGAATCGCACCGCATTGGGTGGAAACTACCACTTTCGCGTTGCCGCATACATATGGAAACCCATTTCCACCAGGTAAAAAGAAAAGAAAAAAAAAACATAGTAAAATTTTGGACTCAAAAAGTGTTTTTTTTTACTTTAAATTTTTACTTAAAAGTGTCAAATTTGTAAGATTCAAAAGTCAAAAATTTGAGGTCCCCAACCCTGTATTAATAATCACTTGGAATGGACACAGTTCTTCACACTTTTCTTACTGGTCTGCCAGTTCAGAAAGTCAAACTGTTATTCGTGCAGCGTTCACATGATTATGCAACGTTATAGACATCAGCAGATCACTTAATCCCAAAATTTGACTTGTATCTCAAAATTTTGACTTTAAGCATGTATGGCTTCCATACATACGAAATTTGTTTTGCAAACAATTTCTCATTTTGGGAATGTGACATCTAGTGGCAAAGTAAGGCATAGCGTACCTTCTTAACTCGATTTGTCTCTTCAGGTCAAGATTTTTCTATCATCACTCTTGTTGTTCACTTCATTTATAATCCATCCATCAGGATGCTTTTCTTGAATAAATCATCTTCTGCCGAAATAAAATATTCTCAAAAACCTTAACAGAGCACAAAAGGTGGATTTTATTCTCTTAAATGCTCTTTATTCTCAAACGTAGCATCGAGATACAAATGGACAGTCAGAGAAATAACATTTGTAAGATTCCAGTCTCGCACCAACCCAAAGAGAAAGAAGACGTTTAATAATGCATGTACAAGTGTACAGCACCAGTACAGAGTCTGATCATATCACTGCAATGAGGTCAATTTTTAAATATATATATATTCAATAAAACAATGAGATGTCAATTTTTTTTTTACATAAATTAAGAATGTCATACTATCGGATAAACTCAAAACGCATTTTTAATTCCCAACCCTGCTTGAATTCAACCATTCTGAGATGCACCACATGAATCCAATGGTTACATCTTTATTTTATGAGAGTGTCATTCTATCGTTATAGTAATCATGCAATAATGGAATTTAAAACAGTCCTAAATAACTTTTTTTGGCACACAAACGTCTCCAAATAACTTTGTAAAATTAAGATAGAACCACTGGATTCACCTGGATTACCAAAGAATGACAAAACTTGCATATTTGATTTTAAATACCTTCTTTTCAAAGACTAGTGAGGTACAGATCGAACAGAATTCTTGGGTAAACTCCATCTGATAACAATATTTCAGATGCTGTCCTTTCAAACGCTGATTCAACACAAGATTTGGTCTCTCTTTCCATCCTAAACCCTCCATGGATAACTGAACTGAACCCGCCATCCTGGACACAAAAGGATCTATTGCACAGGTTTACTTTCTCAACTTTCTCGGAACTAGCCGTTCAAAATCTTGACTTTTCTACATATTTTTTTTTCTTGCACATCAAAGATTCTACCCAGCATGATAATGTTTTTCAGTCAGACGCTTTCCAACAGAAGTGCAGGCTAGGTACAAGCTCATAAATGGCTGAATGTTCCCATTCAAATAAAAGAAAGCCATGGAAGCAGTCGCGTCGTAAAAGTTTAGTCACAGGTTTCATTCAGGAGAAAAACAGAATCATTTGAAATCAATAACCAGCACATGGCATAGAAAACGGCAAACACTGCCTTAATGAAAACACACTGTTCACTCGTCCCAGTGCTTCTGGAGATGGTCTTCAGAGAAAAAAAATACTGTCAGAGAGTGTCCGCAGTGGTGGACATCCAAGGATCAGTTCTCGTCCGCAGTGAAGTGTACGTCCTGTTTTATTCAGATTCTGTTTCAGTCCATTGTAGATCTTTTAGTATGATCCGTAGCGATCCTGAAACGCATCGATAAATAGTTACTGTAATTTTCAAACTACGGTACTGTTTACACACAGTATGGCCAACATTTGGCTTAATTTAAAACTTTTGTATTTCCTTCTTTAACAGCAACGACAGCCTGAAGTCTCTTGAGGTAGTTGTCGACAAGGTTCTTTATCTTCTCTGTTGGTTAAGCAGCCCATTCATCTTTAAAAAAAAGCCTCCACCTTTTGTAAATTCTTGCATGAACTTCACGTATTAGATCTGCCCAGAGTTGTTCAAAGATATCGAGGTCAGGAGACTTAAGACGGCCACTCCAGTACCTTCACTTTGCTCCAAAATGAGCAGCTTTGTGATGCACACGTCATAAATAGGTCCTAAAACAAAGCTTTGATTTCTCCTCTCAGGGGAATGGGTGGTTATAGGAGAACAGATGATTAGCTGGATGATCAGGCCACAGGGCGAATGATGCAACGAGTGCCAACAATTTATGTAACTATAGTAACCAATCTATAAGTTGTATTACTGTATTTTATGATGCAGACCCTGCACAATTTTCTGTTATTAAACACCATCAATATAGCAGTGCGTGTAGGCTTCTGCGCTCTTGACAACCAAACCAATGTCCACCCCTTTGCATGCTGAGCTCTGAACCCTCCCTTCATGAGTGAACACACTCCCTGGCTGCTGATTGGCTACCAGTTTAAGGAGTTTATCAGACTGACATCCAAATGCAGAGTCCACCTTCGAAGAATAACTAAAACGTATATTTATTATTCATAATGCTTGCCACATTGGGTACAGGTTCATATTAAATATAGAAGGGTACCTGAATGGTGTTCATGACACCATTAGCCAGCACCGCCATCTTCCCTGCCACCGTCTTCACCCCCTGCTTGAACTGAGCAATATCTGGCCCAGAGGGAAGCACACTGTCAAATCCTGAAGAACCTGGAGAGGAAACAAATACATGTGTATAGTTTTGAATGTCTTCATGAAGAATAAACGCTCCAATGAATTATTGAGAAGTACTGAGAAAACTAGCAATAAAGTTAATATTTAACATGGGGTTACAAACAAAGTAAGTTTTTAACCCCACATTAAATATTAGTGGCAACACAAAATCTTAGCTCTTTTTTCCCCCCTCATATAAATTTTTTTTTTAGTAGAATGATTTTTCTAAAATCTACCGTAAGCAGCAGTAGCAGATGAAGAACCAGAAAAAGCTTACCAGAGGAACGAACACTGCCCTCTCCAAACAGGTCAGCTGAGCTGATGGAGGTGCTGCCAGTCATGCCCTCCAGACGGGTCTTTGCTTCATACTGGAGTGGGAAAAAAAGCAACACTTATGTATGTCGCGTGTTTATATCCGTTTGAAGAACACAAGGCTATAGTGTGAATCATTATTAGTCTACATTTTTTCCTATAAATCTAGCACTTTTTGCGATTTACAAAAACATATTGAGACCTGTCACCTGAAACTGAACATAATGATTTTCTTAATTTAGTAACTTTTAAAAATGCTGTGTTTTTTTTTTTATAAAGTGGTGCGTCTCATGAGCAAAAGCATTGTGTAACGTTAATGTTATTTGGCAAACAATGGTGCATCTTTTCAGTATAATCGATGATTTTCATTTCTTTTGATTGTACTTTTTACATGAAAACAAACATAAAACGGTTAGTTTCTTAATTTTAAAACCTTTGTAATAGACAAAAATTACTATGCATGTTGTTGCTTGCGTGGGGCACCCTGGAAATCGGTCTCAATTATACGCTGAAATAATCTGAAAAAAAGATCAGATTTAATTTTAAGGCCTAAAATTTGGGTTTTTAAATGTTTTTTAACCCTGAAAAGGAAAAAAATGCAAATCAATACATCAGAATGAATGATTTTCTGCGAAAACTTAATAGAAATTAAATAAGGGTGTAACTATACGAAGCTCACAGTACAATATATATCGATTAAAAAAAAAAAAAAAAGCTTTATAAATGTAGTTTATTAACTAATATTAGACGTATTTCACTGTAAGCTATCAGTGGTAAATAAAACGACATTTCTTGAATAAATCTCAAAGTTTTACATGACAAATCAGGAGAGGGTCCAGATTGATTTGAGCAATTACCGTCATTCATGCACAAGGGGGCAGCACTAGCCTTTGTTGATTCAGAGCATGTAGCATTACACAGGATGGTGTCCCTTGCTCTCCTACTGAAGAGCTTTATTTTTTAACGTTCCACATGTCTCTAAAATGCAATGTTTTTCATGAGAGTTTGTATACTGTATTGCAGCTCCTAGACGATATCTGCCAGGAAATCCGATATGTATTGTATCAGATTTTTGTATTATGATAGATGGAGCCTGAATTAATTACACCGTTAAAATGAAAGAAAAGACTCATGGTACCTCAGGGTTGCTTTCGCGGCCAAAGAACATGTCTGAAGAGATAGCCTTAGCATTAGCAAACTTCTGGCGTGCTTCGCTGGACTCTGAGAGTGGTGCAGACACCTCTGGCTTCCGTCGACTGGGCAGCCTAATACAAAGCACATGCCAACAATCACTCGGCCATCAAAACCATTGAGTAGGAAGTTCAGACACCTACCGTTCTCCGATTGGCTGAATGCTTGAGATTGTGACCTCTGTTTCTTTAGGCTCCTCCTTCTCCAGAGCCCAGGAGGAGAAGGACGAGGGTCCATCACTGTCCCACCGGGAACCAAAACTGTCTCCGGATGTGAACGGGTTGTCCTTGTACCTGAAATCCCCACCAACCACATCAGCTACTTATATTAATTTTACGGGTCAGCTCAGACAGACCGGCGGTGGGTTGATGTTTCAAATTCCAGTAAAGAAACGGAAAACAAAATCCAAGCAATGTTTTATGGAGAGATGATTTTATAACATTCTCAAAGATAATAGTTTATTTTCAGGAAGATTGTAGTGTTTGTAATATAAAATATTTCCATTTGAAGGTATTTCTTCACAAGAAAGGTATGCATTGGCTCATCATCATGCTGGCTATAAAAAGTCCACCAAATCCTAGGTTTTCTTTCAAGCTTCCTTCAACCTTTGTCAAATTTTCAGTAACACCCCAACAGCATTATCCTCCCACCACCACGCTTCACGGTTCTTTCTCCCAAAAAAAACTTCTCTGACCAAAAGCTCTGGTTTCGTCTCATCTGACCAAAGTTTCCATTATGCATATTTTATTCCCGTAGCCATCTTTACTCTGGCTTGGAGCCTCTTCTTCAGAAGTGGAACGATTCTTAGTTGAAATGTTACAAGTAACAGTAGTTTTCTTTTAGATATATTTTCCTGCTTATGGACGTCTTGTTATATTTGATGATGCTTTCCACTGCTCTTGACACTTGAAAGTGGGGTGAAAAACGCATACTTCTCCACCATTATAAGCATCAACCATTCTTTCTCTCAAGTCCATCTGAGTCCCTTTTGTCTCTGCCATGATAACAGTACATTAGGGGTGTAACGGTTCACGGGAATGTATTGAACCGTTTCGGTGCGGCCTGTTCGGTTCGGTACACTTGCGTACCGTTTTGGTATTTTTTTTTATTATTAAATAATATAAATTTATTATTAGCACGATATTAAGCGCAGCGGAACATTGTTCCTAGGCGAGTTTCCGCACGGACGCTATTGAGTGACGCACAGTAGAGCTGCACAAGTAATGGCAACAGCGAAAGAGAAGCCAGAGCTTGAAGACCGGTCTCCTGTTTGAGAACACTTTGGCTTCTCTGTTAAAATACATAACGGGGATAGACGAGTGGATAAATTTAAAGTTGTTTGCCGACATTGTTCCACGGAGATCGGGTATGTGGCAGGGAACACATCTAACATTTTCTACTGCTGGAGATATTGTCACTGCAACCAGATCTGTGCTCTCTTCAGAAAATGTGGATAGGTTAATCTTTTTAGCCAAAAACTTGAATAGTTAGTTTTGTTGATATATAAGCTGAAGCTGTTGCTAGTGTTAAAAGTTTTCAGGTCCTAACTAGTTGCAGTATTTCATTTTTTATTTAAAAAAATTTGTTTTTCTTTATAAGAGTGCAATTTATTTAAAATATCACCCAAATGTGTCACTTTTATTTATTTTATGCAAGAATTTTATTGTGTATTGGCAGCTTTCAAAATAAAGATTATGTAAGTTCTTATTGTTTTGTACCGAACCGAATGAACCGAACCGAACTCTCCAAGACACTGTACCGGACCGAATACGATTTTAGCGTACCGTTACACCCCTACAGTACATGCAATTTAACAAGACATAAATCCTCAGTTTAAACTGCAATTTAAGTATACTTAATTATACCGCCATTGGAGAAAAGTGGTTTGTACTAAAGATAAAGTAAACATTTTTTGAAGGGGCTGTACAATAACATCTGTACAAGAACTCCGGAGTTCTCCACTATCACATTGACAGACAATGGTAGAAGAAGCTGATTATTAGGCATTCATTATTACACCCAAGACGCTTTAGGTCAGTTTTAAATCAAGCTAAATACAATGTGTACATTGACAATGTTGCATGATAAAAGTTAGAGTGATGGTGTCCTAAAAGAAATACATGTTTAAAGTGGAAACTACTTTTTGGAAACAAAAGTTAAGATAAAACACTGTTGTTTCATGAGGGATCTCCTCCAAATGGCGGTTTCCACATTTTTAGGACACCTTGACTACCTTTTGTTATGGCACATTGTTGTCAATCTATACATAATATCTAGATTGAATTAAATTTTTGTTGTAATAATCATCGCAGTTTCAGTCCCTTCTACCATTGCATGTCAGACCCCGGAAGCACTAAATCGGATAATTACCATAATAATTTAAATTGTTGTATTTAAGCGATCACAAGAAACAAAATCATAAAAATCTTTTTTATCTGTCGTTCTGTATGCAGTTGAAAACAGAGTAACCATCACTTCACTGTGTGTGGAATGTGAAACGTCAACAAAAATCTGCAAATCATTTCTTTAACCTAATGTAGCAAAACAGTACATTTATGTCAGATATATCTGGAAATAAAACTTCATCTTTTGATTGTACTTGGTCTAGCGTTTTGGCACTTTAATTTGATAATTCTCAACATCCCACTTATAGAAACTATGAAATCTATTTAAAGAACAACATACTTTGGTGGTCCAGAGGCAAAACCAGGATCGTCAAACATTTCCAGTTTTGAGCGGGAGGAGGACTTGACTCCTACCGGAGTCTCCTGTTCGATGACCTGCATCTCCGACATCACCGAATGAGACACAGCACTGAAGAGGGAAAAATAAATATCGACTTACATTAAATGAGTTTATGGTTAAAAAAGCACTAGTCGAAATGCTCACGAGAATAAAACAAATATGGCTGACATTGATGACTCAATCTAGTCATTCTAGTGCTTTGACTCCAAAACACTCGGTTGGATGTTGAAAGGAAACAGCAGCATGATTAGTGGCTACACTATCCCAAGAAGCTGATTGTTCTAAAGGAAATGAAACACCCATTCTTCAGAAATGACGGTGCTATGGCTTATTAATCTACGTGATGCCATGCTTGAGAGGAGTGATGTAACTGATGTGACAGTGGTCTAATGAAGGTTGGCTCAGTGCCTATACCTCCTGTTGCCAAATCCCATGCCCAGCCTCTCCGCCTGCTCCTTCTTCTTGCCCTCCAGGCTCTGGATTTTTTTCTCCTCCATCTTTCTGTCAATCTCCAGCTCTTTGTAGGCCAGTCGCATTGATGCCACTCTATGAGAGAAAAAAAAAAGAGCATCACCGAAGTCAATTATCTTTCTAAAATGTCAATCCCAGTTTTTATATTTATATTTAATACAGCAACACCCAAATAGAAATAACTTCTTTTGATTGAAGAAATTATCTGATTGCAGCCTTGGCACGCATGCCCAGCAGTCCTAAGGCGTATGGTTTGGAGTGAGTGGCATCTGGAGACTCACATGGACTCCTGGGCTTGTTTCTTGGCTTCTGCAGCCTGCTCCTCTCTCATTTTCTCCACCACCTGTGCCTGCTTTTCCACCTCAGTGAAGCTCTTGCTGCTCACCTTCTGGGCACCCAGGCCCTTCTTAGCACCAAGCTGCACACAACAAACAATATTGTTCGTTTTTAGGACTAAACCACCACAAACATGCACTATGAAGTAAAACAATTCATGTGGCAAATTTAGTGTTCGACGACAACATGATTATTAGCATTTTCTAGGGGACTCAATTATAAAGATAATTAAAAGAAAAACATTTTAAAACACTTATTTTGACCAACTATTGAAAATATTTATATGATAAACCAGGACCAAGGCCTAGTTTGATTTGTAACATTATCAAAAAGCCACCTGCAGCTTGGAACACAAAAATGTAATTTTTAATTTCAAAAGACCGACCAACCGTGACCCGAAAATCATTAAAATATCTTAGGCTCATATGGTGGATAATTGAATTGTTTTAAGTTTCACTATTTTTTCTTTTTTGTGTGTGTGTGTTTGTGTGTGTGTGTATGTATGTAGCGTGTGTGCTGCAGTGTATAAAAAAAGGAAGTATAGGATAGTCACATTGTAGATATTACATAAAACAGAAGGTTTAAGAGGTTTCAGAAGCCCAATCATTTGAAAATCGTAAAGAACATGACTTACTGCCAATACTGTATATATTTAACAGGTTGAAAACTCAGCTTCGGTGAAGTGAAACAATACTGACATCTAGTGTATAAATCTGTAAAATGCAGAAATGGGAAGCACACCACCAGAACAGTAACTGCCCAAGAGCTGTGATCGTTCACATACCCCTTTCTTTGTAGCCACTGGTTTCTTCTTTCCAATGATGGAGGCTTTTACTTCTGAAAAATGAAAATATAGTTAGAAGACAGTAAACAGGAAATAACTTCCTGCAGAGCACACCAGACAACAATCTTTAGTTTTTTTTCAATAGTATCTACAACAGTGCCTTTGAAATCACCATGCCTGAGGAAAAGGAAGTGCTCATAGGTCAGTCAGTGAAATTAGTAAAAGTGTTCGAGCCACACATGAACACTGGGAATGCTCATGCGGGATTAACATAGGAGCAAAGACTCCTTTTGTAACGTAAAATGACAAGAAGCTTTAGACTGGGTGGGTTAAAGAAACAGCTCAACTGAAATAGAGCATTCTACAGTTTACAAGCTCTTGGGGTTTATTTAAATAAACGATTAAATGGTGCAGCAAAACAGCACAATCACGTTTCATTACACTTCAAAAACCACTTTCTTTGATGTGAGCAGACTCCATCCAGACTTAGCTCCTGGACCTATCGGTGTTTGTCACCTTGCTGACTGTGACTGGTTGATATTCCCATCAAGCTCAATGACTGACTGTTGAGATTTTAAGGATACGGCTACATGACCTGACAGAATTTCTCCATTCTAGCTTCATGTCTGGCGTATACTCATTTTAGTTTTTTTTTTTTTTTTTCGTCCTTTGGCGACTACTATAGGCGATGAAGTGATTCGGCAGGTCTTTATTCAGTTGAATGTTGTAAAAAAAAACCCAACATGCCATTCAGATGCCACCAAAATGTTATTGTTAACTCTAAGAGTGATATACTGGCCATTTGTTTAGGAACAACTTACTTATGGACAAGAATGTTTCCGATAGACTTAAAATACAAAATTGAGAACATGACAAATATAAAAAAAAAAAAAAAAAGATGGGATATTGAACCTGGTTTTTCACAACTTCATCATTTTGATCTTTTTTTACTATTTAACAGAGAAGACAAGAAGATAATTTTGATTCTTTCTAAACCTCTGTCAATAAAAGCTCTGTCAATTCATTTTCTAAACAGTTGGGTCTATCGCTTTTGGTTTTCATTCAAGTGCAATATAACTCAATCTACCTTTGTACGTTTATTGTTCTATACAAAGCAAATCTCCATGGAAACCTGCTAATGCACAGATTGGAACATAATTTTTATGCGCAAGAACATTTCATGTCATCAGTGAACGGCTCCTATAAAGACATGAGAAGACGGACAGGGATTGTCTTTAAGAGATCAGAAAACCCAACACTCCACCTTCGCACAAAAACTAGCTGAACAAAGGCCAACTTTTATACGGTGTAAACTAATTATTTGCACATGAGTCATCTGTGTGTTTTTCCAACATTAAGTACCCACGAGTAAACATAAGGGCAACTCAACCACACCTGCTTGATCCATGAGAATACATGCAAAAACCAACATGATTAGCTTCAAACAACACCAACCTCTTTGATATTATATATATATAGCGCTTTTACATTAGCTCAAAAATACTTTACAATCTTCAGAGCATTACTCATTCCTTCCACATTCACACAGAGGTGCTGATTAGCTACATTGGTAGCCCTCAGCTGCCCTGGGGCGGTCTGACCAGAATGTGGCTGACATTTCGCACCTACGGCCTCCTGCCCACCACCAAATACACCCCACCGGTCACACACACACATACATACATACAGGGCAATGCGGGTGAAATGGCTTCCCAAAGCTACAAAGGCAAAATGGACCTGGTGAGGATCGAACCGCCAACCCTTTTGACTAACTCCACCACTACGCCTCTTGCCGTCCCAGGCACAATGAACGTTTTTGAAAGCAATCCTCTAGGTTCCGGGTAATGCTTCCAAAACCACTTTCAGAGGTAGTCTCTGGAACACTTCAAGCGTTCTGGTGGAAGAATGAGAGGGAAATGTGGCTCAACAGAGGAAGTTGCCTGCCCTAGACGTGATGTAACAAGCAATGTACACAAATCAATATGAGGAGGGAGGAAGTCTAATGGCTCCTTGAAATATCGGGCAGCAAGAGGATTCAATAACAGCTTGACAGGACACACAACAGAGGTTTTTGGAATGACCGTACACGCAATGTGATTCCCGGTGTCTCTAAAACAGATCAGAAGTTACCGTGTGAACATAAAAACTACGGGAAAGAACATTTCGGAAACATTCCCAAAGTCCATAAATGCTTGGGAATCCACAACAATGGTCATGGAAGTCAACCAAGGTCGAAATTTGCGGCTGAGTGAATAATATATTTTCATTATTATGGGTTTGCGACAACGTGTGGTTAACATCTACAACACTAAACTTCTGATTAAACTTTTTTTATCTGATATTCGTACCCTCCTCTGATAATCTCCCAGGAAACTGATGGCTGGTAAGAATATATATAAATATTTCAAAGCTTATTCACACATTTTTAAACATGCGAAGCTCTTCATTGATATCATGAAAAAGGGTGAAGCCAAAGCAGCAAACACAGTTAAATTAAAGAGTCAGTCAAGCACAGAACCGCAAGGATTTGTTCTGATCGGCCACTACTACAAACTCATCCAATTCACCTTTACGAGGCTGAGGCTCTTCGGACGCCAATCTCATTGATGCCTCTACATTAACAAATATAAAGCCATAGCTGAAGATAGCAGTCCAATTCACCTTGGTGCAATATTTTATGCAAACATTAAAAGGCCATTAAACCATTGTTCCAAAATTGACTAGGTTTCTAATTTTTAAGTAGACTCTACATTTCCAACACCTATAGTTTTTACATTAAACAACTCATTTATTTCATACACAGGACCTTGTGTTCCAGTCAGGATTTGGAGCTTGACTTTTTAGTGCGAGACTGTGAAAAGAAAGATGGAGATGTTTCTAAAGAAACATGCATTCTGCTAAAACCAAACACTCACCTATGGTGGCTTTAGGACTCGTGCTGAGCCCCTCAATGCTTGGGCCTTCATCTCCCTCTACATCAAGAAGACGAGTTGTTGTTGAGAAAAGAGCAGGTAAAGACAAGTGCTATTGTACGTTCAGTGGTACTCACGGGTGTTGGGCGTTTCTGAACTCTTAGGATTGCTCTGTGCCAGCTGAGGAGCCATCACAGCTCCGTTCTCCTCGGTTAGGGAAGGGGACAACATGTCCCAACTGTTGGCAGGCTGCAAGCAAAATCACTTTTACCCATCATGGCCAGTCTACGCTATGATTGCTTTTAGCAGTTAATTACATAGAGACAGCACGGGTAATCTTCACCATAATTATCATGTAATTGAAAATGATAAAACCCTCCAGTCTGTTATAGATTGGATTCAGCAAACGGACAAACCAGCAGGTCCTTTTGCCTAAAGCTGCTAACAGGAACCCTGGCAATCCTACAATGTAATTAGGATGTCTGCTCATCTCTATTCTACAATAATTCAGCTCTTTTCTTAAAAGCCGTTGTAGAAATGCTATTGTAAGGCATGGTTGTGAGTAAATTTGCACATGTTTTTAACAATTATGCTTCGTTTGCCATGTCACATTTTAATCAGCTCAACACTGATGTCCGGTCTAAACATGTGCTGATATTGTGGTATTTAGAAAAAACGTTTCTGCAGCTTTCAAAACGTCAAATGTAAGACTTTTTTTTTTGCATTTTAAGCAAAACTAGCATATGTGTATTTTTTACATGGAAATGAAAAAAAAAGTTATTGTTTTTTAATCATTTGAAAACCTTTGTAATTGACAAAAATGACTATTTGTGGTTGCCTCAACAGCCATCTTTGGGTGTCTGAAAATTTAAAGTTCTGAAAAATTATTCAAGATTACATTTTAAAAAGACTTTATATATGCTATTTACCATAGCATTCAGTGTAGCGTGTATGAGGACCAAATCTGCAGGCGATTGCAACAATGCATCAGTGGTTCCTCTTGGTCCGGACTAAATTAAATAAACTAAAGGTGTGAAAGCACCCTGGAAACCTTATCCAGTCAACCTTGCATCAAAGATCATTTAACTATGAATTAATTTTATTAAATACAAATAGCAAAAATAAGACTAAACCACTTACCTGAGTGTGCTCATCAAAGAAATCAGTCTCTCTTTTCTCTACAGGTGAGGGTTGAGCACCTCCTGTGGTCTCTATCCAGAGCTGTAGCGATAGAAAAACATGTCAGAAACAAATGCAGGTGTCCAGATCACACCTCCCCAAGCGCTCCACACGGACCACGTGCATGTTGCACAACTAGCGAGCCCCGAGAAGATAAAGGCAGGAGCTTGGAGCTTGCTCAGCGACTCATGTTCAAAGTTTCCTCAACCACACACCGTCACAGATAAAAAGCAGTCATTGCATTGCATCACAGTAGTGAACACAGACAGATATTGTAGCAGATCACCAATAGAGCAATTTAAAGGAATAAATGCATGCAAATCCAATACAGATTTCAAATAAATGTTTCTGTGAGAGATTTGCTGCTGCCCTTTAAAGTAGTAAGGAGGGCTGGAATAGCGACAAAAGAACGCACCGGCAGTGCATTACCAAACAATTTAGCTTTAAATAAAAATAACTTGTTTTGGTGCTTGTATGTAGTTCTAGAAATTGTTTTACTTGCATATATACATTTATTCTGACTAGTTATCAAAACTTTATAAGAAATGTCCATCTCTTTTCAGTCATAACAGAGCAAACTCCATCACATTAAAGCCAAGTGACCCTTGTTACTTGGGGAGTTACTGGACATCACTATTTACATTTACGTTTTTGATTGTTTTGGCTAAAAATGTAAAGCCCTAATTGACATATAAAACACCCTTGCCAGCTTTACAGTGCCATGTCTGAATAACAGCGATAAAGAATCAAGGTGCACAGTTCACTTGACAAAAAATACAGGGTTGTATATACTCACATCAGTTCCATACTTGGACAGTGCCGCATTGGCAAGCTGCCGAATCTTCTCTCTGTACATCTGAGCGGCACGACTGTTGTACTTTGCGTTGGTGTCATTGGTGGTACAACCATGCTGGCGGAAAAAACCCATCTGTGCGGAACACAAATATTAGAGTAACTAGTAGATTACGTACATCAATAGACATTATTTTAGTACTTCATATAATTTATGAAAAAAAAACATTACCAAGATTACCTTAAAATACGTTTTACATGGTCCAAAAATTACAAATCAGTAGAAACCATCATAAGAAAAAAAAAAAAAAAAAAAAAAAAAAAAAAAAAAAAA
>SRMA01025537.1:0-12201 GCA_007224835.1 Danionella cerebrum
GCTAGGAATGTCAGAAAAGTTGATTTTGCATAATACGGCCCATTTTTTAGCATTCTTTCAATATTTGCCTAGAGATATACCCGAAATCAACTTGTATACTGTTGTACCATTTGGAGTATTTGCCTGTTTTGAAAACGGATGCTCTAAAATGACAAAAAATTGTGTTTCCTCAAAGAGATTGCATGCCATCTCAAAACATTTTTACTTCCTCTTGGAAAGGCAGCTATATGTTCCATGGGTGGCAGTGGTAAAGAACATGTTTTGGCATAAATAAAGACATTGTCTTGCTATTTAAGTTATCAAGCTATAGAATTTTGATGATCTTGCTCTGTATAAACATACAATTAATCTTAAGGCCAGATTTTCACTCTCTAAAACGTGGGGTTTGTTTAATTTGAAACATGTGAGTAATTATGTAGATAAACTTTGAAACACTCACAAACAGCGTAAACATTTCTGGGCACAGACAAGATGGATGGTGTCTGAGTGATTCTTCCTGTTATTTTTTTTCCTGTAAAAAATTGGAGGTTTTCTTTAAAGTATAACCTGGGAAAAAATGGCAAGTTTTTTTTTTTGTTAATCAAAATAGCCAACTTCCAGTGGATTTTGGAAACACAATCTCCACAGTTTCCAATAGTTACGTTTTTTTGATAAAAATATCGGGATATATATCGTATATCGATATTCAGCCTAAATATATCGGGATATGACTTTTGGTCCATATCGCCCAGCCCTAGTCAATGTTGGAAAACGATAACAAATCTCTGAGTAGAAGACAGAGACTCTGATAATCGGTTGATGTTGTTTTTACCCTAGCTGACTTGCATTCCCTCCTGGATGTGGCGAAGGTGGCAGACAGTTTGGTGTTTGTGTTGGATTCAAATGAAGGCTGGGACAGTTATGGCGAATACTGCTTGTCCTGTCTCTTTGCACAGGGATTGCCAAGTCATGGTGAGTGATTTAGACAATCGATAGCAGATAATGTCGTTTCGGAACCCTTCTGTCAGTTCTTTCTTTGCTCCGTAGCACTGGTGTGTCAGGGAGTGGCTGATCTAGCAGTGAAGAAGCGCACCGAGTCTCGACGAGCACTCTCTCGTCTAGTTGAGTCACGTTTCCCAGAATCACGACTCTTCCCTGTGGATGGAGAACAGGATGCAACGCTGTTGTTGAGGCACCTTTCAGCACAGAAACAGAGGAGACTGGGCTTCCGCTCTAGGCGCTCGCATCTGATCGCTCAAAAAGCCTCATACGTCCCAAACAGCAGTAGTAATGGAACTGGATTGGGCACCCTCTGTGTTTCTGGATATGTTCGTGGCTGTCCTCTGCAGGTCAACAGGCTGGTTCACATCACTGGTCATGGAGACTTTCAGCTCAGTCAGATCGATGCTCCAGCTGATCCTCTACCCATTGGGGTGTCAGCACCTCGACCAGGAAAGCGAGACACAGAGATGACGGTGAGGTTTAAAGCCAATGTTTTCATTAGGCTATTTTTTTTTCAATTAGGTTCTATTTCCCCAAGCACAAAATATTAGTCTAACACTAAATATATAACTTGATGCATTAGATAGATGGTAACATTTAACGAAAAAAGTGCAAACCAGGGGTGCTCATTACGTCGATCGCGGAGGTGCTACCGGTCGATCGCGGCTTGAAATTGAAACAATATCAGTCGATCATCCATCCCGTCACAGTTCAGTAAAGTTAGCTGCAGATTCACAGATTCGTTTATCTCCGCTCAATAGCTCGAGACCAGAATGTTCTAGTAAACAAATAATATCTATTTTTAATCTGTGTTATGTAGCGGACAAACTACAAAACGTTTTTTATCAAAACAAGTTTCCCTCGGCATTCGCAGAAACACATTACCGTCTATGTGCAACCCGCTGACATGGAATCGCTTAGGGACCGTCTGCAAATTACCAGATCCAGAATATGTTTTACCCAGAATATGCTCCATAACTTCATTCTAAATTTCTTTATTACAACCAAAATCAAGCAACATGCCACTCCTCACCTACATATTGTACTGCACGACTCAGTTTCAATAAAAAAATGAAAAATTTATTAGAGCATCATTTTTATTCTTGATAATTTGGATCAAAGCTCAATTGCTCCCATAAAAATCACTCTATTACCAACAATTCAGGTCACACACAACTGTTCTAATGATTCAATTCAGTGCAAGTCATCAAAATAAAATCACGTTATTACAAAAAATGTAAATGATTAATTATTATGTGTGTTTTGTCAATCCTCTATAAAGTTGAAAATAATTGTTTGTTGATTGATGTTTTACATTTTTGTAGCGGGTAGATCACTTTGACTGTCATTTTAAAAGTAGCTCGCAAGCTGAAAAAGTGTGAGCACCTCTGGTGCAAACAGATATCTAGAAAACAGGTGTAAATGTACAGAAAATGTGAATTTCACATTCTTACCACTCGTTATTAGTGGTCAAACAACTGTGTTTACTCCTTTTAAATCATAATTACAACAGAAACGTTCCAAATGACGCTGATCAAAAGTTTACTTTTTACCTTGTGATTTAATATTGTTGCTACCAAAAAGAGTGTGTTTTTAATTTACACAAATGTAAAATGTACACAAATAAATAAAAATTAATTAGGCGGCAACCACCAAAATGGTAACCATAAAGCACATCAAAAGAAACTTTAGTTGACTTAAAAAAAAAACAATACTAAACATTTTAAATTTCTTCAAACACAGCTTGAACAAGTTGTAGGACTAGTTAGTCCCTGTGAGCTACTCTTTCAAGTTGACATCACCATTGAAATACATGTTGCAAGCATCTTTCTGTTAAGTTCAGTGCAACAAAGTCTTCAAAAATTATTATCTCAAGTCTGATGACTGTAATGTAGTAGCATTAATAGATGCCTGTAAGGTCTTATTCATGTTTGTGTACTTTTCCTTGTTTCTCACATGGCTTTTGGACACTATTTGGTCACAGGAATGTTGACCGAATCTGCAAAACAATTGTTCTCCTGACACATAGAAGTTATTTGTTATATAGGGGGTCGCTGGTGCCTATATCCAGCACACATCGGGCAAGAGGCGGGGGCAACACACACATTCACTCACACTTGCACAATTAAGGGGAATTCAGATTAGAAAATGTAGATTTTTGGTCTAGTTATTATGTTTTGTCTTGTTTTATGCAAAATAGGAGGATGGTGAAAGAGATACAAATGGGAATGTTCGTGTATTGATGAAAGCAGACCCTGAGAAAAGAGAAAGTCTGCAGGCAGAGGCGGAAGTGGACCCCATGGAAGGAGAGCAGACATGGCCCACAGAAGCGGAGCTGCTGGAGGCTGAAGGTAATTACACCCCTAACAATACAATAAACTGTTTCGGTCCATTACTGTAATGCTTTTTTTCAAATCTTATTGTTCTGAGATAGACCAGGAAGTTGCATCACAATCAGGAATCTGGAGACTCTTTAAATGTAGTTGACTGAGATACATCTCCCCTTTTTCTGCTTATATTGATGGAGGGACATGCAGCAGGCTGTTCTTTTTTTTCCCCCGTTCCTCCCCCTCTTACTCCATTGTCCCTCTCTCTTTATGCAGTTTGTTAGCTATTTAGCATTCTAAGTGTTTTAAATCTAACAAAGAAGAATTTTCTATGATGCCTTCTTAAACCTTGCTTCCAGTATCTTCATAATAATGGATCATCACAATGTTTCAATAACAAAACTGAAAAAGCGGAAATATAATAATTATCTCTAATGGGAAAGTGAATGAATTTTGAAAAATAAAAGCATAAAAAAGAACTAGTCATAATAAATATGGAAGGTACATTTTCCACGACCTTTTGTGTGTTCAGAGGCCAGAAAGAAGAGGAGGGTGATGAAGGTTCCCAAGGGGATGTCTGATTACCAGGCCACGTGGATCATGGATGAAGATGCAGTGGAAGAAGAGGATGATGACGATGATGAGGATGTTGACAGCTGTGACGATGATGATGATGAAGATGGGATTATGGAAGAGGAAATGGATGGTGACAACGAGTCGCAGGTGAATTTTTAATATTGACACAGTTGTTTAGTTTTGAGGGAAAAAATCTGAAATGAGTGATATCTGGCTTTTTTAATGACAATAAAGAGCCCATATCATTTTTAAAAGTTTTTTTTTATTTTTTATTTGAAGTCTTCAACAACAGGTTCAAAAAACCATGGTCAAAAAACAAATATGCAAACACTAGCCGTGCGTAAGAGCACGTCTCTCCACACTCCGCATCCTGTGATTCGTCGGGGATCCTGTCAGTCTCAAAATTGTGGATATCATTGGCTTCTTCAGATTCAAAGCTTTTCAGCGATATATAGAGCTCCCGGATTGGACAGATGGTCGGGCGGTAGGGACACGTGGAAGCTCGAACGTTGGGAGTACTGTGAATGAAACGTTACGCAAAAGCGTACGCAGATGGCATAAATGGGCTTCCACCCCCCTTTTACAGCGTTTCTTTAGGAGTTTTTTTGCTGAAATCATGTCCCGTAAGCAAGAAAAGAAGACCATGAATGTAGCTGAAGCTTTGGACAAGATTTTTTCCATATTTCAATTATTGTGCCAAACTGTGCCAACATGGATTACGCCTGAACTTTGTTCAATCAAAACCTTTACAGAATATTAGTTTCTTGTAGTATGGACACCAAACTTGCTACAGATGTCCTTGACATGTAGTTGTTACAATTGATTGTGTTTATTTGCTTCGTTATAAGTAAAATAAGGAGATATTGGAGGAAACATGTGGTTTTTTTTTTAGGCAGAGTTTATTTTTTGGCCATTCTAACATCAATTACTCTTACCCAGTGTTCTTGACTGTCAAATTAACTCATCCACACCACTCCCCAAGAACCTATCTTCATTTTGATACCAAGATTTGCAGTTTAGACCTTGTAAAAGCTGAGAAATGCCTTAAAAAGTAAAAGTATAGGATTTTCGGAAAATAGGCCTCAGGGCTTAAGAGGTTAATAGTCTTTTAATACATTTTCACTGGATTTTTAAATGACTCAAGTCGTTTGAATCGTTTGAATGAAACTCCTCCTTTATGTGACAAAACTGTTATTACTGTTTTTTTTCTCATATATAATGTAAACAAGCATTAAAAGTCAACAATATTATGGTGCTGCCTTACCAGTATGAACCTTTCACAATGCGTGGAATTAAGAACTAAATAGATTAAAAAAATGTGAACACAATTTTTTTATGTAGCACTAATTTGTATTAGTAATAAAAATAAATTATTTTTACTAAATATCTTTTTTTATTTTCCAATCTTTTTAATTGGAAGTAAACTAGATTGGAAAAAACCTAAAATACTTGTGATAGTGAGCACAAAGCTAAGAAGGCTAGGGTCTAGTTTGATTTGTATTAGAGCATTTGATAACATCCATCGACTAAAGGGGAGTGTTTTATTGTATTTCCCATCTAAAATGCGAGTAAAATATATTTTCTAGTAAATATTACATAAAACAAGAAGACAAGGTAAAGAAGTTTCAGAAGTGACTAGAATCACTATCACTCCAAGAAGCAAATACACTTAAGGTTCTAGAGGATATTTATTTTGACAATTTTGTATTGTGATTTAATGTGCCACAATATATTGTTACACCCCTAGTTAGTACCTGTTTTGGCACAAGATCATCTGAAATGCAGCGGTGAACAAGAGAGTTTACATTTTGACGAAGCACTTTATAAATTTATCTTCAAAACTGTTTTTTTCTTAATTTAAGACAAAGTAAATGAGTCTTAGGATGGAAATTTGAATTAATCTAAAAAATCGTCCAGGACTAGTTTAGACTCAGACCATGTTCTTCAGAAAGACATAAAGCCAAATTTAAATAAAATAAGCTAAAAAGGTGATTGTTTATTGAGCTCAAACTAGTGCTGGGCGATATGGAAAATCCTATATCACGATATGGATTATTTTATATCACGATAACGATATATATCACGATATACCACAATAAAGTACGTTTTCAGTTATTCTCTGAAAAGTTTGACAAAAATATCATTGCATACTTTTTTTTACAACTTTATTTTGAAGTGACATTTAACTGAACTGTCACAAATGAGAAAAACTACATTTTAGTGCAGCAATGTAAACGTATCAAATGACAACAGATGTGGTGGAGGTAGAGCTACAGTAGCCTTCACATTTTTTTAACCACATCATAGTTATTTAAATAGTATTATCAAAATAAACTATTTAAAAAAAATAAAGTAATGAACCACACTGCCAGAGAACCATCCTTCTCTGCTTGGGCCCGGCATGCGTTATATAAGCGAGGCAACTTGACATTACTGAAGTGCTTACGACTGGGCATAACGTACCTCGGGTCAAGCACTTTGACGAGGTCTCGGAAGCTACCCTTCTCGACTGCATACACGGGGATCATGCCTTTACAACAGTAATGCAAGATGGCACATGTGATTTCTTTATGGCGCTGGGACGTTTTTTCATACGGTGTGCATTTTAAGAAAGACTCTTTAATTTTAGGCTGGCTATATTTTTTCTCGCCACTTGCCCGGGCTGTTTCACAACTTTCTTTATGTCGCATTTCTTCGATTCTCCAGTATTCTTTTTCGTGAACCTTCTTCAAGTGGTAAAAGAGGTTTGTTGTGTTAGCGTCGGGCGCGGAAACAGTTTTTTGGCAGAGTTTGCAGATGACTGTCTTCTGCTCTGTGTCGGAGCTCTTGAAGCCAAAATGCAACCAAATCACTGACGTACCCCCACGTTTCGGTAAAAGTACTTCTTGGGCTGCTGCCTGCGTAGCAGTTTCAATTTGTTGCGACTCCGGGCATTCATCTTTAATCTCTTAGCGCTCACGAGTTAACTAGCATAAAGCATGTCACAACAACGTAAAGTGTCACGTCGCAAAATCACAAGATGGAGTTTCTTTGCGAAAAAGTTCATTTTAATTCTTGATTCACTTATATATAAGACATTATCATACATTTGTCATAGCCTATTTAATGCAATATTTTTTTTAGTAATTGATAAAATTAGGTTAGAAACGATAGAAGAGAAATAGGACGATAGACACTTTTCTATCATCCCCACGATATGTACAAACAAAATCATGCAATGACTACCATATTTTTTCGACTACAGTTGTGATCATAAGTGGCAAATTTTATCGATGCAGCCAATGACAGCCTGAGGTCCCTCGGAGTAGTCGTCTCTGTTGGTAAAAGCAATTCTGGATGTGAAAATTAATTGATATTCATTGATAACTTTAAAGTATGTAAAACAAGGTAAGGTTTCTGACCAATCAGAGAGCTCAGTAACTGATCGTTCACGAATCAGCAGGATGTCGTCATGCCTTTTTTTTCCCCATCAAAGGAAACTATCACCTTGGCCAAACTCTGCCTCCTTAAGGAACCTCGTCCAAATGGATACAGAAAAAAAAAAATAAAGCTAAACGCTATAGAACACGTTTATTCTCCACTCAGAAAGGTGCCGAAGACATGACTTGGAAGTCCTGGAGCTGCATATTATTATTGAAGGGGAGGGTCATCGTGCTCTGTTTATCTCCTGGGAACCAGGGATCATGGCACGTGTATTGAAGAAGAATGAGTGATGTTATAAATGGTTAGAGGAATTGATAAGTTCTAGTGAGCTGGAAGGGATGTAGGATGGGCACTAAATGTGGATACGTGACTGCACACCATGTGATGGAGAGGCGCTGTTTGTTTTCTCAGTGTCTGCTGCTTGGCCTCAGTGCCAGGCATCTTGACGCAACAATAGTGTTTGAAGAGCACGTCCTGAGAGAAACCCTCTGTCTTCCTGCTCTTTGGTCAGAACTTCCTGTCCAGACTCTTGGAGGGGGGGGCGCTCATTTATTTATACCAGCTGGGCTCAAAAGAACAAGGGGAAGCTTGACATGTATGGAAGGCCCTGGTTCATTTATTTTCTTTAATCACAATTAGCATGCGTTTGATGTCTCAGGGGTGCACCAAAGGAGACTTTTCAATGCATGAGGTTGACGAAGAGGAAGTGGTACTACAGATGATTATGGAGATTATTTTTATTACTGCACCTGCCATTGTTCCAAAGACTGACCTCACAGGGGGGTCGATGCACCCCAGTGGTATGTCTTGTCCCGCCTCATCTCAGCCACTTTGCTGTCTGTTTGGACAACTTCAAAGAAATTGGTGTTTTGTTTGGGTTTGCAAGACTTTATGTGGATGTATGTCTGGATAGCTGTTGTTACATGCCTCTCTTCCTCTCAAAGGATGCAGGGTCTCAATGTGCTTCTGATGGTGGGGAAGAAGAAGATGATGAAGAGGAGATGAGTTCCACCGGACACACGGGAGCCGATCAGAAGTATGATGAAGGCATGGACGAGACTGAAGAGGGAGAAGAGCTCAGGAGATACAGAGAGGCACGTGCTAATGAGATGTTTCCTGATGAAGTGGACACTCCTCTCGATGTCCCAGCCAAGACACGGTAGGATGAAGGGCCGCACCAGCAATCTACCTGTACACATGGGTTTTGTTATAAAAGATGTAGTGTTATTTTGTCAATAAAATACGCAAATAACAAAGAAAAATATGTTTAGATTGTTCGACAACTGTAAAGATCTGTTACAGTCCTTAGACACCAGGCTTAGTTAAAACAAGGGAATTACAAGCAAAGCATTCATGTTTTTTGTTCCAGTGACAACATAACTCAACATTAGCTCGATCTCTGAACAGGAAAAAATGGTTTGAATTTGTGGAAAAAAAATATCCCAATCATTTCAGAACATGTGAATAAAGCAATGTAATAAAAGCATTATGTAACACAAATATAATCTTCAAAAATCCATTGATGATGTCACAGTGACTCTTATTCTGGCTCAAAGTCAAAATAAAAATATCTTTCACATGAAATATTTGTAATTACCAGGTGATTAAATACCAAAGCCGGCTTTTCAACTCATGCTTTTAAAAAGGCTGTTATTCTTTAACACACACTTGCTGTCTTGTGGATGTTAGAACACACATTCAAATGTTTTGACTTCCAAGTTTTACCTTAGAAAAGTGTATTAAAACACCCACATCCCCAATGGAGAGTGACTTCACTTGATCTATGCCACATAAACAGTTTGTCTTGTTTGGACTAAACAAATCTTTCCCATTGAAAAGTGCTATATAAAATGTTTTTAAAAATTGCGCCCCTTGTAACTTGTTATTAAATCGGTTGCTGGGGTAAACATTCTGGTTGCTAGGGAGAAATCAGTGATTAAAAGGTTCCCTTTTCACTGTGAATGCGTAGCTCTAATTTTCTGAAGCTGAGGTATAGATCTGCTAATTTGAATGCTAGGGTAAAAAGGTTAGTTGCTATGGAGGAGTCAGTGACATAATATTGTTATTTAACTCAACATGTCACTATGAGTAGAATAAACCAACCCCCTTTTTCTATGATTTTTTAAAATTTGAGATAGCAAGGGTCAAATTAGTTGCTATGGTAAACAGTCTGGTTGGTCTAGACGAGTCAGTGATATAATTTAATGTTCCCCATACCAGCATGAGTAAAATAAACCAAAACATGTTACTATGTTTTAACATAAACAAACCCCCATTTGGTTAATTTTTTCCTTGAAGATATTTTGTTGCCTTTTCCCATTGATTTTGAAGCATGTGATATTGGCCAAGTTGCAGAACCACTTGTATTTTCGGTGATTTATTTTCTAATACCAGTACTTTGTGATTTTAAAATCAAAAATGATATTAAAGTATAGTTTGGGTTCTCTTTTCCCCATCTTCTCAAGATTTCAAAGGTACAGAGGTCTCAAGAGTTTCCGCTCCTCACCGTGGGACCCATTGGAGAACCTGCCTTCCGACTACTCACGGATCTTCCAGTTCCAGAACTTTGAGCGTATGCGTCGCAGAATTTTAGGAGATGCTGCGGTTGAGGAAGATGGAGCGATGGTTTGTATGGTTCAAATTGGTGTCTATGGAATCGGTTCCCTTGTTCACAGGCATGCTTTGTAGCAGTTCTTTGCTGTTTTTAATATTTTTTACTTTGCACTGAATGTCATTGTAAAAATGAATCAAATGAGTCTAGCCCAGTGTAGTGGACGGTACAGTGGACTTAATAATTAAAAAAAGATTTCTCTCTTTTTTTTTTTAACTATCGATAAGCAGTTACTGCCAATATCAACATCTGTCATTGGCCAGATGCACCTTTTTTTTTTTTTACTTTGTCCTGTCCTGCTCAAAACGCCACCACATGGGGGAGTAGATGCTTTGTTTGAGTTGTACAGTTTTGTTATTTCCAGGGGAGTGAACACTTGGTGTGGTGTTTCCTCCTCAGGATTGAAGTAGTGAATTTATGTAATTTGTTATTTTTCCCACGGACCAGTTTATTTTAATTACATCAGGATATTATTACATTACATTAAATGATAACCAAATCTCAATGTCTCATGACCCCCAGACGGCGCTAATGAGTATAACTCTTGATTGATAATTGATAAAAATAAGTACCTTATAAATGTTAAATTACATGTGGCCACCTGGAGGCGCTATAAGCAAAAGTTGGTGTATACGGGACTGATATAACAACTTCCACTTTATGTCGACTTTGGACGGACTGGGTGTGTTCATAGTTTAAGAAAGTAAAAAAGCTTCAAAATACCTTAAGATAAGACTAATTGATGAGATGAAAAGATAATATCTGTAGGCGGAGTTAAGATGTGCTAAAGGGACATTTTATTTAGGGTATTTTACAAAGTAATTAATTTCCTGTTGGTTTTGGAAACTCACTTGTCAAGTCATCCAAATTTCAAACATTTGTTTCAAACACAATATTCCATGTGGCCACTATTTGGCGCTACACTTGACAGCATAGGCTGCTATAAATATGTGTTCAAACCGTTCCCGTTTCATACCGATCGCACACAACTTCCTGCTTCATTCCAAAACATCAAAATTTAGCTGACCGTCAAGAACGAAGCGTTCAACAAAATCTAAAAAGTTGTGCAATTTAACAATAAAAAGGTCTTTGGATGAGAAAGTTTGATGTTGAACAAATGAAATCTAGCTGGAGTTCTTTAAAGTACAAGGACTGAAACTGTACATTTTACAAGAAAATAAAAAATAACTGACTTCCTGTCGGTTTTGGAACTCGATCCAATTGACTTTTTTGTAGGTCTTACTCTCTGAAGTATGTGATATAACAGTTGGTAAAACAAAGCGTAGCCACCTTTAGTACTTGCATTATTCACCACATGTTTAGTTTTTGTACGTTGTAGCACCTTCAGTTCCTGATTCTGTGCTCGATTACAAATGGATATTTAGCTGGTGCTGTACACAAGTGAATTAACCAAAGCGGGATTAATAGTATCTTTCTTAAAATATCTTTGTTTTCTCTTTATCCCTTTTGTCCTTTATTTCTCTAGGCCGGCTGGTATGTGACTCTTTATATAGTGGATGTTCCACCATCTGTAATGGAGAGCTTCCAGACGGGCAAACCTTTAGTGTTGGTTTCCCTGCTACCACATGAACAAAAGGTATTTTGTGGTTCAATTCTTCTTGGCTTCAATTCAGTCTTTTCAGATAATTCTAATGAAGAGTTATTTATTCTGCAGATGTCTGTGATGAACGTGTTGGTACGACAACATCCAAGCAACTCAGAACCCATCAAGTCTAAAGAAGAGCTAGTATTTCAGTGTGGCTTCAGGCGTTTCAGAGCTGCGGCTATCTTCTCTCAACACACTTCAGGTAATGAGGGCATGATTTAGTGCAGGGGTGCTCATTACTTCGATCGCGGTAGCACCTCCGTCGATCGCGGCTTGAAATTGAAACAATATCAGTCGATCATCCATCCCGTCACAGTTCAGTAAAGTTAGCTGCAGATTCACGGATTCAGTTTTCTCTGCTCAATAGCTCGAGAGCAGAATGTTCTTAGTAAACAAATAATACCTATTTTTAATCTGTGTTATGTAGCGGACAAACTACAAAACGTTTTTTATCAAAACAAGTTTCCTTCGGCATTCGCAGAAACACATTACCGTCTATGAGCAACCCGCTGACATGGAATCACTTAGGGACCGTCTGCAAATTACCAGATCCAAAATATGTTTTACCCAGAATATGCTTCATAACTTCATTCTAAATTACTCTATTACAACCAGAATCAAGCAACACGCCACTCCTCACCTGCATATTGTACTGCACGACTCAGTTTCAATAAAAA
>SRMA01025537.1:16791-221774 GCA_007224835.1 Danionella cerebrum
TAATCTATCCTAACTAGTTGCAGTATTTCATTTTTTATTTAAAAAATGTGCTTTTCTTTATAAAGAGTGCAATTTATTTAAAATATCACCCGAATGTGTCACTTTTATTTATTTTATGCAAGAATTCTATTGTGTATTGGCAGCTTTTCAAAATAAAGATTATGTAAGTTCTTATTGTTTTGTACCGAACCGAATGAACCAAACCGAACTCTCCAAGACACAGAATAACGAACCGAATACGATTTTAGCGTACCATTACACCCCTAACTGTTAAACTAAAAAGTAACTAAAAAGTTACATTTAAAAAACATGTTTTGATTGCTTACTTTCACTGCTGCATGGAAAATAACGTGTTTATTAAATGTTTTTATTTGTTTACTTGTTTATTTTAACTTTACACCATGCATTATATTTAATAAAGAATGACAAACTGTAAATTATAATTTCATGAAGAACAGAAAACAAAAAAAATTGGAATTTTTATTGAAAAAAAAAAAATACTGACACATAAACCAACTGTTCTGAAATCTAAAACTATTGAACTCACCATTTTTTGTTAAATTAAGAAAAACAAGCAGGTTTCTCTACCATTGTGGCAGCCATTGAGCTTTTACAATTATTTTTACATATGCAAAAATACAAACTTTTTGTACAAAATGAGATTTGTATTAGATTAAGCATTTGAATAGTGATTAGTGATCTGAATTAGGTGGTTAAAAAAAAGTAAAAATATTTATCAAAATTAGTTTTAATTAGTTATTAGTAAACTTAGTTATTACAGTTTGTAGGTGAGCAGTGGAGTGTGGCTTGATTTTGGTCATACTGGAGCATTTTAGAGTGAAGTCTTTAAAGATTTTCTGGGCAAAGTGTATTTTAGGTTTCGCACTTTGCTAACTGGTAGAAGGATGTTGGTAGAAGGTAGAAGGATGTTGGAGATGGAGATACCAGGCAAGAGGTCAAGAGGACGGCCAAAGAGGAGATATATGGATGTGCTGAAAGAGGACATGAAGGTAGTTGGTGCAAGAGCAGAGGATACTGAGGACAGAGTTAGGTGGAAACGGATGATTCGCTGTGGTGACCCCTAAACTGAGAACAGCCGAAAGTTAAAGAAGAAAGAAGAAGAAGAAATAACTGATCCGGTCTGAGTCAGCTGCTCATAGACAGTAATGTATTTTGGTGAATACCGTGGGAGACATGTTTTGTACGGTACATTACACCTCTTCTACAAGTCACCAATCGTGTTTTATTCTTCATTGGTTCTGTTGACCTCCAGCTTAGAGGTCTATACATCTATCCACTTATTAGTGACGCAGGTAATTCAAATTTAAATGTGAGAAAATGCATGGGTGTCTTTCAGCATCCAGATCAGTGCTATCTAGTGGTGATAACAAGGGAAACCCCTTGGAATTACAATACCTGAGTTATGGCTTGTGTTTTTCTGGCACAAAAAAGCACAATGGGACAAAGTGTGCTTAGAACTATATCTAACGTTTAGGAGAGGTTCTCCTGGTTTTTTTTTTTTTTTTACAAATTTCACTTGGATTTGCTTTTTTGGGGGGGATTAATGAAACACTTATGATTTTTGTTATTAAACATTTGTTTTTGTTATAAAAGTTTCTTTCTCAATTTTATAATCAGAATGATATTTTCCTTTTGCACAGTTTCATGTTTGTTAAAACTATAATTTTAAACATAATTAGAGCAAATTGTAAGTAGTTAAAAATGCCCAAAAAGGCTCAACACTGGGTGTGGCAAGAGGATAAACTGTCGTTTCAATCACTTGTGTTTTGCAGGCACCCACGGACACATGAAGTGTGTGTTTGACAAGCAGCTACCTTCCCAGGACACAGTGCTGATGAACCTGTATAAGAGGGTGTATCCTCACTGGACGTATGACCCCTATGTACCTGCTCCTCCGCTTTGGGTCAAGAGGGAGCACCCTTTGATTTCCGATGATGTTGACATGGATTAAATATTAAACTAAATGAAACTGTATTAGATAAAATCCCTCAATGACCACTAGATGGCAAACATGTATTAAAGTATAAATGGAAAAAGTCACAATCTGTTGTTAACTGTAATGCTGGGAACATCTAAGTGTCCTCAACCAACGTCAATGCAAACATCATGCTAGAGATTGATGAATGAACCAATAAAAAAAAAAAAGATAAAACATGTGTTACTAATAATATATTACAATTTTTGAAACCTGTCTCATTTTTTCCGAGAGTTGGTCGGAATCCTCTGGCTGCCATCGTAGAGAATCACTCTTAATTACCGTCAGTATGAGATGAGAGCATGATGGACTGTGGATGTTCTTGTCGTTCATTCCTGTTCTCTCCGGTTGTTCTCTGACCTGACGCCCCCTTTCACCACCATATCACAGGGAGCATGACCTTTAGTTGTTTTCTCGCCGGATCCCCAAATGTTTTACAGTTCCCTTTCTTCTGCTCCCTCCCGCTCTCTTTAGCTCTTCTGAGAAACAATGATTTATGAATTGTAATATTTATCATAAAACAGAGCTCTTGCATGCCTGCAGCAACATGATTCATCCTGAGGTTCTGTTGGGACCACACCACAGACGCATGCCAATATGTCTGGGAAAGAGAAGGTGAAGCCTTGGGCTCAGAAAACACAACGCGATCCAAGTCTTGGGGTATCAAGAGTTCAAAATGTACATTTTTATCCAGCGCTGTGAATTTGATTATGGTGGAAAAAGTCAAGGATTGATAAAACAATCACACTGGGGTAATGCTTTTTTTATTGCCTAGGGGTGTACTCGAAGCTCTGGACGGTTGAGCCGAGGCACTTCATTTATTTTCTCGTTCATTTTTTAAGTCGTAGTGCAGCGGGGGCATTGAGCAGGATATGTGTTAAACACATTTTGTGTAAAGGGGTGTGGTGAGCCTGGCCAAATGTTTGTGATCTAAAGAGGAAATCTAATCGGCTCACTCCGGAGATTGTCCTTAAATACGTTTTCTAGGTTCAGGGTGAGTTAAACTCCCATTTGTGGAAAAAGATTGATTACAACTGCAATGAATTCATCACGCTTTGTAGAAGAAATGAAGCTTGTCACTAGAATTATTTGAGGCTAATTTGGTAGAATGTTATTTGTAACCACAAAACACCAACTTTGTTAGATTGGAAAAGTTTGAAAGTATTGTCAATAGTATAACAACCATTTAACTTCCTATACTTATACATTTTTTCTGAGAGCACTTCATACTTAAGTAATAATAATAATAATAATAAAAAATGGAGGCTTTTCCTTACGATTTGTTGGTCGTTTGGAGCAAAAGCTGCAAAATGAATAAAAGTAATGGTTGATAAAAAAGGGGTTTGGGCATTTCAAACATTAACCATTATTTACATGGACATTAGGGTGGGGCAAAAACTGCATGTAGTCAACAAACTTTTCGTACATTTAAACGTTTTAATTTAAATGCCCCCCCCCCCCCAATTAATAACACTTGTCATATTTTAAAGAGGAGCTTGATTATGGAGACAAACGGTTTCAAAAATGAATACTTAAGTTCATAAATGCACAGCATGATTAATTTTCAAGTGAAAGCAACAGATTTTTTGTACATTTGAAGTGTGCTAACCACTTAAGCATTGACTTAAGCATGCAAATTATGATGAATGTAGCTGCTTAAGCTTTGTCATGCCTGGCTGAAAAAAGTGAGCATTGCTTACAAACTCAGTTTTTTTGCCATCAATATGATTTGCATATTAAAACTTTTCACAACTTCTCACAAGTTGATATTAAAATTCAATTAGTCAGTGATATTGTAAAACCCATTTTACCTAGTCAAAATCTGGCAGACCGTTTAAAAATGATTCCGAGCTACTGCTGACCCCACCCACTTCCATTATGCAAACGTGGTGTTCAATGACGATGGTTTTTTCCAATACAACCAACAGCACAACACCATCGCTCAGCTCAAATAATAGACTCCTATTCCTATTCTCCTCGAATCTAGCTAACTTAACCACTGTAGATGATTAAGGGTGGGATCATGCTTTTCAGAAATCTGTCACGGGTCACAAACAAACCAATTTGAAAAGCGTTTTAGAGGAAAGAAAAGGGTTTTTGGCGATTAACAAAACACCAGGATTGAAATGATCACCTTTAAAATATACAGTTGTGTCACCAATAAATGTTTTAAAAGCTGGTTAAACGGCCAGCACGTACAAAGTAGCATTACTTCTTTTGAAAATGAAGAGATAAAAAACTAAAAAAACAGTAAAAAACAAAAAAACAAAGAGTATATATATATATATATATATATATATATATATATATATAATAAAAAAATATAGTCTGGAAAAGGAGTGTTCACAGCCCTACCAGTACAGAAGAACATGGGTAATTTATCCTAAAACCTGTTAAAATATGTCTATTACAGTTATTTTATTTTTTGGCCAATTACAATTGTCATGCATATTTCACATTTTACTGACATTTCATATTTCATCACTTTGTTTATAAAGTGTATCTCAAAGCAACAGAAACCCTACAAACAAATTTCCCGTGCTTTAAAACATTTAGTAACTTTTATTACATTTACAATTTTTAAGGCTACAGCTATAGGAAATTTATGATTTTAGGAAACAATTTTGGTATTTTTTGTTTTATTACAGTTTTTAAATTTTTTTTCATCAGTACTTTCAATTCTATATATGGCTTACAAGGGTTTTATTGATATTGATATCAAAATGTAAGACTACTGTGGGGGCCTTGGTTTGCCATGGGTTACTGAATAACTATTTTACTAAAGTGTGTTTTTGGATGTAATATTTTACATATATTGCACATAATACATATTTTGCCGTCAGCTCTAATCTAATTCACTGAATGAGTTTCTTCACACCATTTGAAGAAGTTACACATAAAACCATGTATTATATTTGGTATTTTTTGGCGCATTACAGCTCTCGTTCATTTAGCAATCTTCTCTACAGGAGTTTTTAAAGTGACAGCAGATTTTCCAGTTATATTACAATAAAACTAAATACACTACCGTACAAATATTTACACTTCAAATGTGTGTTTTTGGATATAACTTTCAAAAAATTGGTTTATGAGTTTAGTGTATGCATCTACACTCAGTGACTTCACACCATATAAAGAAATAGAATCAAGCGTAAAGTGTTTAAAGTAATAAGACAAAGTGGTGAGATGAGCATGCGATGTCTGGGGACCACAGGCACAAGCAGGGAAGGCTTGAGGCTGCTTGAAACAGAAACGTCCTGTGGTTTCTATTTCGCTACCACCACACAGAGTTGGATCATGTAGAAGATATAATGGCTGAGAGACTTTTTCCATTGGAAAGTACACAGAATAAGAGAGATAGATTGTAGGGGAGGAAGAGATAAGGGGAGAGTCACTGAGTGTTTAAGTGAAATGTAAAACAGAGACTGTGCAGGAGTATAATTCAAGTGGCGTTCAGTTGGGAAAACAAGAATAAGTAAATACGTTTGAGTAGAGGGGGTGTGAGAAGGAGATGGAGAGCAAGAGTGGCTGGCGTTTATGGATAGCAGATGTGGCGCTGTGGGATTTTGGCAGGGGCCAATGGTGCCTGAGCCCTGCACTGGCTGGGTGGCACCGGGGTGAGAGTGAGGTCAGTACGCCACAGCACACAACAACCCATAAAATACTGAGAAGGAGATATGTAGACCCAGTGAGTTGGAATAGAACGCAGAATAACAGAAGACAGTGATGGCAAAACCATCTGTTCTGTCATGTTTAAGAGTTTCATTTGTTCAAAACTGCTTTAAGAAGCTTCACCCAAAAATATTCGAAACATGAAGAACTTCTTATCTCAAGATCAATGCAGACTTCTTGGATAACTACCACACACTGTCAGGAGTTATCGTGTCAGCTGGGACTCAATATTGTTGAATGGGCAAAATTGTGTGAATGTTAGATGTGTTTGAAGACTTAATTCTAAAATGCTACATGAGCATCTTGTGCAAAAATAAATAAATATAGAAATTGTTGGTTTGTAAGTGATGGTTTGGCACACCCAAACCTTTATAATATTTTATGTGAGACCAACAATGCCAGCAAGATTAACTAGATGGCAAAGGTTTGTGAACTGTGATGTTGGCTGAAAAAGTGCTTATTTTTGGGAGCAAAATGGAATGGTTGCCATGGTAGAATTTTGGTTATACAGGTAATATGAGTAATATAAACATGTCTCTATGTTCTTAGCTGAGATAGTGATATACAAAATGGGTTGCTATGGTAAATAGTCAGGTTACTATGGAGAGATCAGTGACATAATGTTGCCTTTGTCACTATAAGTAATATACACCAACCCCCATGCCGAGAAAGAGTTCACAAAATTTGGTTGCTAGGGTAAACAGTTTGGTTGCTAAGGAGATGTAATGTCATAAAAACATAATTTGATTAACATAAACTAAACCAAATTTCTCATTTATTTTCAAAGGCCATTTTAAATAAATTGCAAATATTTAACCCCATTTAGAGCTCAAATACTAAATAGAGGTTCAAATACTTTTGCACATTGGTTGGTTTGCTCTTACACAGACTGATAATCTCCACAAGTGAGGCTCTCTGTTTGAGTTACAGCTTTTTACCCCATGCAGTCAATGGAAAGTTTCTGAATCAAAAGACTAATTTGAGAAGCCAACATAATTAAGCAGCACTTTATTGGTCACTTTTAGTCACATGGACATACCACCACAAATGCATTTTCCAGCTTCACTAAACATGAAAATCTTTTGTGTAGTCATGAAGGAGAAGGTTGCCAAAAGGTCACCGGGGTCATTGCTTTACTCCTCCAAACTGTTTAAAAAACCCCTAAACCTACACCAAATGTATAACTTGGAAGAATATAAATATTCATTTTTTAACAAATGCTGCAATTAATTCCTAAACCTAATTAATAAAACCTGTTGTGTATAATTCACACACAACAGGTTTACTAAAGCATTTTTGGGAAGATGTTTATCTTTTGGAGGAGATGCTACATAAATAGCTTATAACATTTGACTAAATTGCCGTTTTTCTTTGCTCTCTGGACATTCATCTTCAGTACAACCCTGAAAAGTATTCCAATTTTTATTCACTCTTTCAAAGAAAGAAAAGGAACTGAGTGAGAACGATCGATATGCTACAGGCTGCAGTTCACTAGAAGTTCATTGGCCTTCACAGAAGCTCCTGAATTCTACACATGGATCTTATTAAACCACTGCATTTCTAACGAATGATCACCAACCTGTTCTCCTCTAATGGAACAAATTAAACTGATTAAATATGCAGAATGAATAAAGATGCAAGAGAGGGCTGAAGCTTATGATCAATTATTCATTTGAAAAAAATACAACAATCCACTAAATGCATCACTTCCTGTCTGTATAAACTACTTCCAGTATAACCTGTCTAACCAGAAAATCAGAAGTATAATCATTTGAAGGCAATGCATAGTTATACAATCAACAGTCCAATGAGATTAATAATCAAGAAAAAAAAGAAGACAGTAGAGAAAACATCAGAAAGTATCTTTAGCGTGGGACCATTTCAAACTCAAACAAAATGAAAAGGTTGTGCCGGGCATTCAGTGTAAGCCCAAGTTGGCACCTCAATAGAGAACGCCGAGAGTCAACTTTAAACAGAGTTACACAGTAGAGTTATAATTAAGGTAAAAGGACCATAGCTAGCTTGTTTGGCTGTAGATCATATGGAAGGCAAATGCTAACATTAATGTTTGAAAGCATTCACTTCATTATCTTTCACAATTTTGTTCATGTTAATACTAATGTACGAGCAAAAATGCACTTATTTATGCCCTTATCTTCTGAACATTGCAGTCTTGTCTTAATATTTAACCCAACCAAAGCCCAAAATAAAGCAGCCTAATTCACTTTTAAATCCCAAATCTATCCATTACTCATCAACTCAATTTAATTAATTTTCACTTCTCTCATGGCGGCCAGTTTGTCTGTCACATGACTCAGCATTCTTTAGAAAGTGTGAAAGATTTTCAGGGGCATTGTGTGCACAAAGAATTGGCCTTCAACTCTACATCCTAGAGACTATACGTAGCTACGATACCTATACACACCTATGTAGCCACGCAGGTCAATCTCATCCATATTTTTCCAGTTTCCTCCATAGTTCAAGACACCCACCCAATTAGAATTCTCTAGGATGGCTTTGTCAATGGCATAAGTTTACAAAATGTTTGCTTTCCTGGTCATTTTTCATAAAATATGAATGCCATTTATTGTCAGACAACTGCTTACTCTTTTAGAATCCTATTGGCAACAGAAACTTTTCAAATGACCCTAATAAAACACTTACCTCTTAATATTTTGTACCCCCCTCTCCTCATTTTGACGACAACCTGAAGTCTCTTGGGATGGTTATTTTTATCTTCTTGCTATCAAGCCAAAATCAGCAGGGTGTGTAAACTTTTGATCAGGCTATATTTGAAAGTTTCTGTTGTCATTATGATTTCAAAAGAGTAAGTCTAACAATTGTTTAGGAGCGGAAAAAAATGAGTTATCATTCATATTTCCTGAAAAAAAACGGCCAAGAAATCCGAACATTTGTTATGTAAACTTATGAGCACAACTGTAGCTGGCAATTGATTAAAATGCAAAGGCGTTTATTGCAATATTAATGTGTGTTGAATTATTCAGGAAATAATCTATGGCTGTGGCCCTGCTGCAAGATCAGATGTTTTTTTAACAAGTTACTTTGCTGTTTTTAAGTTTTTAAGGCACTGGTTCTTTCCACATCCAGTTGTCTCCAACCAAACATTCAGTTATTTTCACTATACTCACTCTTCCTTTATCTTTTTCTTACTCTCACTGTTCCATCTTCCTTTCCCCTTCCCCTGGTTCAGACTCCTTGGTTCCTGGGGCCAGGCCAAGGAGTGTGTCCCCGAAGGAGCCAGAGAGGAGACGGAGAGGGCAGAGCAGGGGCCCAGAGACCCTCTCCAAAACCACAGCTGCAGCAGCCCAGCCCAACCAGGCCTCTCTCTTTGGCCTGGCACTCGCCCGAGCTCTTCCATTAATCAGAAGAGGGGTAGTACATGTGTGTGTTTGTGCTGATAGAGAACTGGCTGGAACAGGGATGGTATGGAGAATAGGACCTCCCCACAAAGCAGTGGAGTTCACTCAGTGTGCGAGCAGAGGAGGGAGCCTGACAGACACAAAGCCTGGCGAGCAGATCGAGCGAGAGATAGAGAGAGAGAGAGTCAGACGTGAAGTTGTTGGATCCGTTTAGGTGAGGCTTGAGGGAGTGTGAGGGAATGGGCTTGCGGAAATAACCTAGGGTCCACTGAGGAGGAAGAAGGAAGATCCAAGATTCTGTCCATCATTGCATATAAACATGGAAAATCTCACGGTTCAATGCAAACAGCTGTAGAATGTGCACTTTTGTCTCATTAAGGCAAGTCGGTGAAAAGATTTGGCTACGGTGCATAACATTTGTGGTTAATGCATATCCCAGATACCAAGGGCTGATACTGTGGCCATGGCCTCACTGCAGTAATGTACCACACAAATCAAAGCTGCCACACACAGGTAAAATAACGAGAGAACTAGTCAAATGTTTGGATGCACATGATCGTATTCACAGTTTTGAATATTCTTCTAACGTTTTGATGCAGCTCTCAAGTAAATTTGTGATGATTATTGCTTGAATGTACGAGACGGAATGAATACTGTGGGAAAAGCAGCCAAGATGTCACTCTACATGGAAACTGCGGTTTAAAATGCACCACATAATGCACCTCTTGTAGCTGGTTAAGCCAAATATGAGAGGTTCAGGGAGTCTGTGAAATTACAGTCTGGGGAAAACCGCAGTTCAATAGAAAGAAATTTGATAAAACAACATTTATTTGCAGCTGGAGCTGCAACGGAAACAAGAATTATTATATAACTGCGAGCAGTGGTCCGGGGCCAAGCAGTCATTGAAAGAAATAAGTATGATGGGTGAAGACTTTTTAAGCTCACTTAAATGTCATGGAGTGGCGACATTTCCAGGGTGTATACCCCCTAAAGCAGGGGTGCTCACACTGTTTCTGCTTGCGAGTTACTTTTAAAATGACGGAGTCAAAGTGATCTACCCGCTACAAAAATGTAAAACATCAATCAACAACAATTATTTTCAACTTTATTGAGAATTGACAAAACACACATAATAATTAACTATTTACATTTTTTGTAATAACGTGAGTTTAATTTGATGACTTGCACTGAATTGAATCATTACAACAGTTGTGTGTGACCTGAATTTGGTGGTAATAGAGTGATTTTTATGGGAGCAATTGAGCTTTGATCCAAAAAATCAAGAATAAAAATGATTTTCTAATAAATATTTCAATATTTATTGAAACTGAGTCCTGCAGTACAATATGCAGGTGAGGAGTGGCGTGTTGCGTGATTTTGGTTGTAATAAAGAAATTTAGAATGAAGTTATGAAGCATATTCTGGGTAAAACATATTTTGGGATCTGGTAATTTGCAGACGGTCCCTAAGCGATTCCATGTCAGCGGGTTGCTCATAGACGGTAATGTGTTTCTGCGAATGCCGAGGGAAACTTGTTTTGATAAAAAACGTTTTGTAGTTTGTCCGCTACATAACACAGATTAAAAATAGGTATTATTTGTTTACTAAGAACATCCTGGTCTCGAGCTATTGAGCAAAGAAAACCGAATCCGTGAATCTGCAGCTAACTTTACTGAACTGTGACGGGATGGATGATCGACTGATATTGTTTCAATTTCACAACGCAATCCACGTAATGAGCACCCCTGACCTAAAGTGTGCTGGCACCAGTGACCCTGAAAAGCAACTGTGTACAGAAAAGAATGAATTCAATAAAACACAATAAACGAAATCTACTACATTCATGTTTTAAAACAAAGCTCCTCCTACTTTCTATAGGTATCTTGCAGTTTCCACATGTGCAAATACATACAATTGTGTAAAAAATGTCACTCACACAAAACATGAAAACTGGATATTTACCACTGAGAAGAATCGAGGTATTGTTGACCTTTAAAGCACTTTTTACGTACATGAATAATAATTTATTGTTAGACGTTCTATTTTTGAGACGCAGTATCCAATGAGAGCAGACAGTTCCAACTACCAATCATTGCAGGTTGCGCCACGTAAAGGAGGAGTTTCGTACAAACGATTCATTGCTGAGTTGTTTAAAATTCTGGTAACAATAAATGTATATTAAAGGATAAATAAGTGTTTTTTGACCTTGGACACATTTCACCCTGTTGGAGATTTTCAAAACCAAATAATTAACTTTTAAAAAGCATGACATGGGCTCTTTAAGTTTCTTTGTATCATTGGATAATACATATCACCAATAGGTGGGAAAAGAGGCTCAGATTGGCCCTTGCCAGCCATCTCCTTTGTGAAAGTTATCGAGGCGGCACGTGGGCTTAGCCAAGACGCCTAAGTGCATGGCTGATGGTTTAAACCTGAGACTAACAGCGAATGATAACCATTCACCAATTCTGAAATTTTCAACAAAGATACATGTCATGAATTGTTTTATTAGCTGGAATGAACGACACCAGAGGATGACACGTGACAAGACAAGCTAAAGGACTGTCAATCATCTGCCCCTCAAGACTCACACCCTTAAATATGAATTACATTTAACATTGTTTTGAAAAGGCAATTTCACATTGGAGTGAATTAGAACCTGCTCCTTTCTGAAGCCAGCCTCAAGCAGGCGGTCGAGGAACTGCAGTTCAGTCACTTCCTATTACGCACCGTGAGGGGAAGCAAGAAGTTGCTCCTTGTTTTGCATGCAAATACAACAGAGCTGCCTTTGTATTTTATGTGAGTAATTTTTGCCTATTATTTGTAATGTAATACTACTTAAATCTATTCAGTAATATAATATGTAGGTGTTTTAGCATGGTTTTCTGTTTTTTAGGGCCAGTCCAGAAGTGGTGCCTACCGTACGTTTAATTTTCTGTTGTTTTTTTTTAAGTTTAAGAATGTGCATGATATAAAACTAAAACTCCTTGAACCTGCAAGGCAATGTAGAAAAAATTGCAGGCAGATTCACCCTCACTGTGAGTGCAGCTTTGAGAATGTGTTTTAATTTAATGCCTTTTTGATTAGACATGGTGGGTGCCCTGGTGGTTGTTCATGACGGATTGTCCCTCGGAGTGCATTTTGCACATATTCGTTTGGACAATGTGAAAAAGTTCTTGCTAAATGAGGGCAGACATTCTCTAGAACAGCACAGGGACAGGTCCCTGAAGTAAAACAGTTCACCCAAAGTCCACAAGACCCCACCTCCATTCTTCCCCTGATTATCCAGGTGGGAGTAAAAACTAAAAACCTGAACCACTTCCAACCTGCTGGACAAATCCCCCAACCCTCACCCCGAGGCCTCCCGGCATGCCTGCCTGGTGACATCACCAGTCCGATCTCTCTCCTCTGCTCCGTCCTTCCCTTTAGCTCGGCTTCCTGCCCCATGATGTCACACACCATATGGTTTTCAGCGAGAATCAAGCCGGAAAAGAGATTTAGCTGGAAGAGAGGAGAGAAAAGGAGGAGGTTCTGTGTAGGTTGCGCGTAGGCCACAGAAAACAAAAGACAGCTCTTCCCCTGTGTGTAGAGGCTCCGAGGGGCTAATGAGGAAAGTTCTGAGAGCAGATAGCACAGATGCTCCACAGATGTCACTTGCTCAAATACTGAGGAGAGTCCAGACTAAGGTCCCTACAGGTTACTTGCATCGCTCACATCAGGGTGGCACTCTGAACAGGATACATCTGACTCCCAGACACCCATGAAGTCCTGCAATGAACGTGACGGAGCACAGGGAGGTCCTGGGTACTTTTAACTAGGGGACATTTTGAGTTTTACCTGTGCAAATTACACAAACCCAGGGGTCAGGAACCTTTTTACATCAGCCATTTTGACCCGTTTTCCCCCAAATAAAACTGACCTAGATGGGGGAAATATATTTGAACTGTACATGAAAGAAACTTTCTTTGTGTGTATGATAATAAAAGAAAAATGTAGATTGACTGCTATTTTCTACATCACTCATTTCCCAAATTCCTTTAAATGTTGGTATGTTTTTTTCCACTGTTGTGAAAGCAGAAAGCACCTTTGCTCTTGGTTCATTTTATTTAACTAAAACAACATTAATCACTTTTGCTGTCTCTAAATGTCCGAAATTATGGCCAGATAGAAAGTATGATTTCACTATTAATTTAGTTTAATCTGATTCATGTGAATTGTCTTTGAAAAGTGGCTTTGAAAAAAGCTACTTTGATCCAAAGCATTCTTATAAGGGAACATTTCTTAAAGGAAACAAATACTTAATGGCGGAAAACTAAATATATATTCAGTTTATACTATAAGGCATTAATTTCAAGACTTTTTGCTAAATTTTCAAGGAACACGTCACATGTCCAAGGAACCTCATGTGACTCCGGAGCAGCAGGTTGCACACTTACCCAACTTTAACACTCAATGATCAGCAAAACGGCAACATTTCAAATTTTAAAATAACAGCTGGAAACAACAAGACACATACTTCGCAAAGTTTTTACCAAGGTTGCACCATCAGCTATCACATTGTTTGGTTTATGCAAGTTGTGAGCATGTCTTTCCCTCCAAATCAAACTTTTGCCTTTAGATGAGACTGCAACAGTTTGATGGTGATCAATTAAAATCTCTAGGAGTTTGTCGAAGTACAAAACCTGAAACTGCTAAATTTGAGACTAAAATCAAAATAATTAATGACTTCTTGTCAGATTTGGAAACTCGCTCTGATTGACTTATGTAGGTCTTTGTACTTTACATTAGTGTTCCAATTTTCAATCATTTCCTTCAAACACAGTCTGAAAATGGGATATTCAACATTTGCGCTAGGTGGCGCTATGACATTGTTGGTTCTAAAAATGTGTTCAAACATTGACTCCTATCATGCATGGCAAATTTTAACCTGATCTGACATTCCATGGCTGAGTTAATAACAACTTCCTGTTTATGGCAAAATTCCGGTGACTTATTATTTTGGCGACTTTTGACGGCCACTGTACGCAAATTGTTTAACGTAGTCAAATAATCTTGGCAATTTAACATCCCATATGCCTAAAGATAAGACTGCTGGAATTTGGAGACTAACAGATAAAATCTGTAGGAGGAGTTAAATATGTTAAATTATGACAAGCGAAAGTGGCCATTTTTAGAGGTTTTGGCAAAATACCCGACTTCCTGTCAATTTTGGAAACACGGTCCAGTTTACTTATATTTAAGTCGTGGTACCGTACACGTGTGCCAAATTTTATTCACATACAAAAAAACTGAAAACGCAACTCAAGCTGAAACGCTTTTGGTGACGCTATACAGGCATTTTACCACACCCACAATCCGTCATAAATTTTCACCAGTTCTGAAGTCTGTTGGAAATTTGGTCACTTTTTGAGCATGTTTAGGCCCTCAAAAATGCACAGAAAGCCATGAACCAATAATGCTTTGAGCAATTACAATAGATTTGGTGCTCGAGCCCTAATAATGGCAACCCTTAATGACACAATTTTTTTTGTAAATTACCGTAAATACAATAGATCCACGAATCGATGCCTTCATATTGTTGACGCCAAATACTATCCCTACCATCTGAATGTTTCCACATAATTCGAGACTCATCAGATCAGATCTTTTACCAATCTTCTGTTGTCAATTTTGGTGAGCCTGTGCGAACTGTACCCTCAGTTTTCTGTTCCTAGCTGTCAAGAGTGGCACCCGGTGTGGTCGATGTGTTGTGCTTTCAGAGATTCTCTTGTGCATACCTCATTCGTCTGTATTTTGAGTTACCCTTGCCTTTCTATCAGCTTGAACCAGTCTGGCCATTCTCCTCTGACCTCTGCATTTGTACCCACAGCCACCCACTGGATATTGGCTCTTTTTCTGACCTTTCTCTGTAAATCCAAGAGATGGTTGGGCATGAAAATCGCAATAGATCAGCAGTACCTGCAAAATCAGCCCGTCTGGCACCAACCAGGCACTTACATTCGCTATTCTCATGCTTGGTTTGATGCAGCAGATCATCTTGACCACATCTATAAGCCTAAATGCAAAAAGCTGCTGACATGTTGGCTGATTAGAAAATTGTATTAACAAGCAGTTCGACAGGTGTACCTAATAAAGTGGCCGGTGCATTTATCCAATTTATTGAAACTTCAGGTCATTTTAAGCGTGTTATTGCAAGTTATACGCTAAACAATTTGTCATTCCCTATGCATACTTAAACTTGATTCTTTGTTCCCAAGTCAGGCGTTCCTCGGCTTATTCTGTGCTTTGACAGAAGTGCAGTCTCACGGAGCCACTTCCAGACCAATATCACTCATGCACACGGCCAATAAAGTTTAACACGCAGCACATAAACATCCCACTTGTTAAAACAAAATTTGTTCAGCACTCTTGCACGCTCTCCATCTCTTGCACACACATTCCTGTCAGACGGTCTCTGTCTCGCACACACACGTACGCCTATCTCTGACACACACATGCAGATGAAAATAAGCACTGGTAGGTGTGTTATTTAGGAGGTGATGGCGGATTGTTAACCGTCTCAGTCTTAGACGCAAATCTGCTCTGTGGTTCAGTTTGAAGTCTGGTAAGCGTTAACACTCCTTTCGTTCACTTAATCACCATAAACAGCTACAATTTGACGACAATCACCTGTTGTTGGCTAATTAAGAATATAATAGCCATTGATTATAGTGTAAGAAACCAGGTTCTTGGTTTCCGGGTAGGAGCACACTAAAGCTGGGCATACACTGTGATTTTTGGCCCATTTCGAGATTATTTCTCAGTCACCACTACTTTAAGGAAAGGGCCTAGTTTCAGTTAATTGTTAATTGTGAGCATGGGGCAACTTCACGCTTCCCTTCTGAAGCCTTAACAGGAAGTTACTAAAGCTGCAGTTCTACGGCTGGCCACTTGAGGCTGGCAACAGATAGTTTTTGGCATCTCTTCCTGTAATCAACCTTTACCCAACTACGATTTTCCAATAGTAATGCACTACGGCTAATATAATGGCTGATCCGAAGTTTCATGCGACAATATGCCTTGATCACAAACCATGGGACATCCCAAATCGGTGCCAACTAAAAAGAGTTTCGCACTGCCATATCAGATTGGTTTTTCACAAGAACGACCAAGGAAAAGTGCCTCTTTTGATGATGTAAGTAGGACATAAAAGAAGCACTCTGTGATGCTCATCACACATTTTCATAGCGACTTTGTACAGGAAACAAGACAGAAATTGTACAGCCCACAAATCCTGTCTTTTCTCCACATTTTTGTCAACCAGCACCCTGTGATCAGACACCAACAGAATAAACCGCTCGACATCCATGACATTTTCTTCGAAGAGCACTCTGTTCTGAAGTTATTTGAAGATTTGTTCAAATCTGTAAATATCTGGGGCATAATCAGGCACGTTTCCCCACCCACCAATACAAAGTGTGCTCAAACAACTAAATCCACTTGCACAAGAATTCTGGGACAGATTCCAGGTAAAGTCCACTTGCTCCATTTTTATTTCATTGTGTTTATGCACAAATCTCTGATTTTCCTGATGATTTCTAAACATTTTTAAAAAATGTAATATTGGTAGACTGCATAATAAACTCATACTGCATCACAATTAATCACAAAACTCTTAAATACATTAGTCTGCAAAGGAAGCAGTGCCAGCTACCTTTATAATAGAAATTGCTTGTTCAACCAGTAAGCTACTGGTTCATAAACTGGAGCGTAAATGCTTCAGACTCACTCATAAATCAAAGAAAACAATTTTAGTAAAAATGGTTTAGAAGACAACAAATGAGGTGCAGTGTTTCCTCCAGAATGTCAAAGAGCTTATATTGGCAAAGCTCACGAGTCTGAGAACAAACAATCACCAAAACTGAGCCAAATGACTTTGAAGTCACATGAGTCAAGGGCAGTGAGTCACAGGGGTCAAATTAAGCTATTAAATTAAACAACTGCGCTATTTTAAGCAACTGAAACCCATTGTTTTTCTCCAGCATATGGTCGGTAAATTTTATACCAAATAGTGAACTGCAAAACATCCAGGTGCTGTTTGCTCTCTGTCCTTTGTCCAGGTCAGCCTATCTTGGGTTTTTGAGGTTATCATTAGTTCATCGAGAGAAACTGGAAGTGAAAGACAATACGATCTCCTCAGTACAGCCAAACTGTTACGTTTTTGAGCAAGCTAATTAACAAGCGCATCTTGAAGTGGAGTCATTTGAGGCGAGACTTCAGGAAACAGATGTCAGTCGGCTGCTAGAGTCATTTAGAGCAGAACCAGACATGCCAAGAGTTCTGCCAGCTTGGTGCCTGCACAATCAACAAGAGTTCCACTTCAGCACTGCACAACAAACAAAATGCCATGTAGTTTAGTATATTGAGTTTTTGTAAGAGAGAGTAGGAACTACTGATGATACTTTTTAGAAGAAAGCAGTGATTTATACGCATCTGGAAAATGTTATTTAATTTTCTGTTCATGCATGTACTTAAAAATACTATTTAGCCATGGAAAGCACTGGATATTCTGGCATATAAGAGCTAGCTGAACAATAAAACTACAACAACATTTTCAGGACTTAAAATGTTTTTGTCATTTCAAAAACTGCTTTTATTAGAGCCAGCGACAAAGTGATCCGAATTACAGTTACATATCACATGTGGACACTGGACCTCCCCCCTCCACCTTCATTCTTGCTTGGCTATCAGTCAAGGGGATCCTAGCTGCAAAGGATTCCAAAATCTGTTTAAAGATGGCCATAATGTTGGATTTTTTTTTTAACAAGGAGCAAGCCAGTGTATGGAAAAGCGCATCTGTTTTATCATGTTACTGGAAACTCAATGGAAACCAAGAGGAGAGTACTTGAGGGGATAAACTTTAATCCTACTCTTGTAACTTAACCTCTTCCTAACACGGTTATCAATGCTGTGTTGGTTGTTTATCTTTTAATAGTATGCTATCTATGTTATATTTCATCTCTATCAGACTCTTGTTGATGATCAGTCATGTTTCTGTCAATGCAAGTGCTTACACCATTACTTTAAAAATATTTCAATATTGGCTTGTCTATATTCATAATTAATCCTATTTGTGCACTTTGTGTATATGTGTTGCTCTTTAAAACAAGGTTGTATCTAGCTTATTTGCAGCTTATTATTGACACAGTTTCACTTAAATGACATGATGCTGCTGGCAGTTTCTTATTTGTGCCAGGTTTTCAGTTTCTTTTTGACACTTTTGAAAGGGATTTGTGCAGATAAATGATATAGCTTCATCACCTTAAAAGCACTTCCCTGTCCAAAGTAAACTTTGCATATGAGTAAACTAAGACAAATACAAATTTGAAACAAAGAAGCCCAAAAGTGGTTCTATTAACTCCTTCTGAGCGAACAAGATGTCTCTGACATTGAAGGTTTGCTGGGAGAGCAATGTATTTTTTGTGACTGCTGCATGGGTCAGTAGCTTTTGAGAAATTGACAAATGAGAGAAAAATGCTGAATTTAGCGAATGAGCCCACTTCCTTCCAGAACCTGGAGAATAACAGCCAGAAAAGAATGTGTATTATTTCAAATCAATAATGGTTGTATGTTAAAAAAGATCAGAGTACACATATAATAGGACAGCAGTAAATATAGTATACAGATCCATTTCATGACACCACTAAAGTCTACTGGTGGTCATCCTATTTCCAATAGGTTAAGAAGTTATGAAAAATGCTTGAAATATTTTGAAATGTCCATGAAACAAGCACGTAGAGATTATTGTCGTTACCTAGGCAAGTCTGGGACCAGGAACCTTTCACGAGTTGAAGCAGTGCCTGCAACCACTCCACTTTTAAACTTGAAATGAAGACAGAAGAAAAGAGTAATAAAACTAAAATATTAACTATTTATAATTATATGGTGATCGGATACGATTAGATCTTCATTCTATCAAATAATATATTGAGCACGTGTCAAGCGCGTGCAGCATAGAGAAACACCTCTGCACATGCGCCATTAGATGTCGCTGCGCGCGCATCAAACGCTCCCTCACAGACCAACGCCAATCAGAGTCCGTCCAGATTCTCAAGTGTCCGATCCATTCTAACCCGAGGACAGGGAGAGAGAAGAGGCGATCAGGAAAGTTGAAAGGACAACGCAGAAGAAGCGCCAAACACAGGGGAATGTTCACGTTTAAAAGAGGGATTTGGTAGACTGAGATTCTTGGAAGTGGGGAATCCCGTCAAGGGAAAGTCGAGACCGCCAGGAGTATCAGACATGAATCCGAGGTGAGTTCTGAGTTGGATTTAAAAGCACGCTTTTGCGTGCGCGTTACCTGCGGCGTGCTCAGGTGTGCTCCGCGTGCTCGTGACAGCAGATGTCTGGCGATTTGCTAAATAAAATTGCTTACTTTAAGAATTAACGTTTTGATAAACGAATGGGTTTTTATAATAGAACATTTAGCCCACGTAATAATCAAAACGTAAAAGTGATATGTTTCCAAAATAAATAATCAAGGACACACTGTTAAATTGGTTGTATTTGTTTTGCGAAGTTTGGAAAGATCTATAAATCTCAAGAGTTTATATATGGGGTTTTTGAAAAGACCAGTAGGCCACACACTTCTCTTCAGAAGAAATAAAGCTGAATCAAGACAAATAACAATTAAAAAATTAACATTATTGTTGTTATTACTCATATATCAAGTATTAGCAATATTCTATGATAGTTTTTGGGTTATTAGGTCAGCATAACACCTGGTAGTCAGAATTATTTGAACAAAAATCCGTAATTTACACAACCTGAGCCAACAAATCTATGCCTATCAAATTACAAAACACCACTACAACCTGTAAATACACTTTAATGAAATTGACAATAATTGATTACGAAAATACACACACAAAGGTTACAAGTTACTGCTGGTGTTTTTCTGAATATCATTTAATTAATACTTTTTAGTTTTTCTTCGTGAAATGTGTGATCGAGAATGAAACTCCTGTCTCTTTAAGACGAACCTCGACGTGTTGAGAAGTTCAAGTCGGGGTCACTGTAAGTTCCTGCCCTCGTTTTTACCTTTTAGTTTTATTGTAGACTGACATCACACAAGGTGCCAAAACACTCTCTCAACCCAGAAGTCCATTAGCATCTACTCTCGCCCTATTACATCCCTCCACAAACGCCCAAGAAGATTGCAAAAGATTCAGAATGCGAGGAAAAGTGATGCAGAGCATAGCATTTATTTATAGGAGGAAATCGCTAGAGAGAGAGAGAGAGAGAGAGAGAGAGAGAGAGAGAGAGAGAGAGAGAGAGAAAGGGGGAGGAGAGAGAGAGAGCTAGAGGGAGGGCGAGCAACACAAAATTCATTGCAATTAATAATAAAAAAGAGCTGGCAGTCGTGCTCGGAAAACTGGCATGGTTTTTGGGAGGCTGGCAGTTCAAAGTTGAAACGTCAGAAATGACTCCAAAAGACTGTTGAGATGATCATTAAGAGAGACTTCGATCGGATGGTAGAAGAGCTCGGGCATCCAGGTACATCTCAAGATTTCTCGCTTCTTTATTCAGCATGTAGACAACACGCTTACAATCTTTTTCAGATTACTTCTCAAGATACTGATTGCACAGTAGGGTTTATTTTCATTACCATTTTGATGAGTTTTAAACTCGATTTAGAAACCACTATCTTTTTTTAGATTCTGAATGGATTCTGGGATTAAATGTGTTGTTTTTAGGCTCAGATCAAGTGTGTTCGCGTGTCCTCTATCACTGCGCTTTCATGCTTTTTCACATGCGACTCATTTGACTTTGATTTAAAGAAATGTTTGTTGAGTCTGACTGCAGAAATGTAATCTCAGCGAGCGTTACGTTGATGCAAACCCGTTCCAGACGACAACTTAGAAATTAGAAATGCATTTTTTTTTTGTAAATTGAAAAACCCAAAAACATTTCTAGTAAAAAGATACAGTACTTTTTTTAATCATTTGGGTCACTGTTAAGTCACTTCAATTTAACACTTTATTAAATATCAAAGCGTCAATCCAAATTATGCGATGGATGGCTGTAGAATACTTACATTTTTCTCCAAACACGGGGGGTATATTGACAGGAGACGGTCTCTTCGCAATGGAATTTATGAATGAATGCGCGGAGCGCGCGAGAACCCGGGCGCAACGAGACGCGCCGTGGAAAGGGAAGCGTCAGGAGCGCATGAAGCAAGACGCTCTTTCCACAGCCCCGGTGTTCATGAAAAAGCTCGATAAACCTCAGTTATTCATTTAACCACATAAACAGACACGCTCAGGACATTCGCTCGTTTCTCGTTGCCAAGTGGTTTTACGCATGTGTTTACCTTCCACTTGTGGAAATGGTTATGCTTTTGGAAATAGTAAAAACCTTTTAACTAAGCGCTGGATTGAAATAACTTTTTAATATCACTCATTTATCTAGACTTTATCAAAACAAGGGAGTGTTAACTTGAGTGGTGCATTGTTCTAGTTTGTAGACTAAAGGTCCATTTTGATGAGCAGCTTTTGAGTTACTGAGCATTATGTATTAATGAGTAATTAGCCTCATTTAAGATAAATCTTAAGGGGGAACTCATTGGATGCTGTGTGTGTGTGTGAGGTAAAGAGAGAGAGAGAGGTGGGGGTGGATGGAGAGAGACCCCTGCCTCACCCCTAAACCAGCAAAATGACAACAGAGACAAAACACAGGGCTAATGAATTCCAAACCAGTTAAAATATGACCCTGCACTGTCTTAATCTAGTTTTGTAGCCCACCAGACCAAATATAGCAAACACAGCACTGCGCTTATTGAGAACTTTCAGCTGAGATGTGCTTTAGAGCATATTTAACCTTTTCAGTAGTATTAATGAGCTGTCAAAGTAAACTCGAATGTATCCTTTGAGTTCATGAGTGAAGCGATCAAAGACATTCATAAATTATATGTTTAAGTTTATGTTTAAGCAATCTGCAGTGACCTGTTGAGAGGATGTCAGTGTTTATGCCTGAAGTTCAAACAGTCCTTTAAAACAAGATTCATATCTTTCGTCACTTCCCCTTTATTTCTGATATACTGAAACTATGCATGTGTATATATATTTATTAATTTGACAGTCCATTTGTTAAATAAAAATAAGTAACTTTATTAAAATCAAAACATGTATAAGTAAGCCCTCGCTTTTATAAAGTACACATTTTATTGTGCATAATTTCTATTTTCTGTTTTATTGTAAATTACATAAAAATAAGGAAGTACAGAATTTTACAATATGACAAGTATATTGTGAGATGCTATGTCGAGAAGACACGTAAAGGTGGCACATTGTGGGTTTTTGGACTATTTTAAAGGCTTCCTAAAGAAAAAAAACTTTCAATTTCATAGAGAGTTTAGACTGCCAGTGAAATTCAGCGTGTTTTTACACTTGCTTCATATATAACTATGCTGATCAGAATGGGTCCAACAATAATCATCTTACAATCCCATCACGTGGTACCGATGTGCGCAGATAAGTTGTAAGGACTATTTTTCCTCTATAGGGCGCTTACACATCTTTTTAACTTAAAGAGATGCGTCCTAAAGGCTCTTCACATTAAAATACGCGTGTCACTGACAAGATTCGTCCAGCGAGCAGCTTAAGAGAAGTCAAAAATGTTGAAGACTTTATTAAGACAGAAGCAGAGGAGAGGACGCATGCAGCTCGATTGAGATGCTTCAATGTTCAGGTAACTTTCGAGGCAGGGTTGCTTTTTCGTTTCATTTAGCATGCCTATACATAAATAACCCAAACATTAATAACCCAAACAAGTAAAACACCAAATGAAGAAACCAGAACTGATGTATGAGGTAGATGAGCAGAGTGAAAGGCGCATTAAATGCGCAGCTGTTGACCGTTTCGTCGTTGAATTAACATTGTTAATTGTTTAGGCACCACTTTTAATGAATAACACTTAATTTAAAACGAAACATTTATTTGTTTCGCATCCCAGTAAACATCCACTGAGTCAAAAACGGCCAGCGTCTGAATAATACCAATTAATCAAAACACTTCTGAAAGTTTTGCGCCTATCTGTGGTTGTTGCTGGGATGAGTAGCTTATATATGTTCAATGTAAATAAATCATTTTGTCATTGAAAGGTTTGTTTCAGCAGCATCTATACGCGATGTTAAAAATTGTAACTTTTTGCCTTGTGTATCGAATGTTTATAAATTATTTACATTTACACCACACTCGACAGTAGCTTCTCATAAATATACACCTAGATTAGTAGTGTTTGTTAACTTTTTTTTAAATGATACCAGTCGTTAACGTTAACGTGGTTGCCATGGCAACGAGTATTTCATTTTACATAAAAAATCAGCAAAAAACAAACAAACAAAAAAACGGTAAATTGCACATTTACAAACATATAATCCAATGTATATGTCTGATATTTCTATAAGCTATCTTTTTGCACATTTGTGAGATTAATTTAGTTGTTTACAAAATTTGGTCAGTAATCACGCATGACGTCATCAACTGCCGCCATATTTGTAGCATGTTGCAGATTTGCGTTATTTACACGTGTTTTTTTTTCCAGATTGTTATTTGCGGATTTGCTCTTTCTTGTGTGAGAAATTGACACCAAGTGCCGAGTCTAATGGAGCTGAAGGTGCTCATTGATTTCTATTTTAAAAATGGTAACATATCAGGACCTGTTACACTAAAAAGCTTTGGAATAATACCAATATCAGATTCAATGGCAAAAGCGGAATAGATGTATTCAATTATATTTACAATGAAATATGTTGAGTAAAATAATATTTCAAATCAGGCCCTATACAGGAAGACTGATAGGAAGACTAAACACGTTTATTCAAACAATCCTCAGCAACTTACTGAGAAGCATGCAAATATTTCATCACTATAAGTAGAAAAACATAATTCATGTTTAATCAGTTGCTTAGTAAATATTTATTATTGGTTAGATGCTGCTTGGTTTTATCTTTTTATTTTCTATCAATGCAGCATTTTATAAAAAGAGACTCCTCCATCGTATCACAATAAAGTGGTAATTTATACAAAAAAAAGTTTTTTTTTTTATTTTTTTATTTAGATCGTAGGTGTATACATTTAGGCATGTACATTTTTAGGGGTTCCTTACTTGTAATTCCCTATTGTACCCATCAATTTTAAAAACTGTGTAATTCTTGAGTATTGCATTACTGGTGAAAACTGATTAAAAGGGAAGCTACAGTATGCATACAATATTTTGTTGGGTAGTGGATAAATTAAATTGAATCACTGCAGTCACTAAGTAGATTTTTTAAGAGCCCTAACGTATTGGTTTTTGAGCATAATTGTATTTAATGAAATAGAATTAGTCTAATTTTTGCATTTTGTTCTTGTTAGATACTAATTATCTTCTAATGAGATGAATAAAAAAATAACAAGTACTTTTTAACTTGTCATTAATGGGTGAAGACTCATATGTAATATATTATAAACAGCTTCAGAAAATGAAATGGTTGATTTGCAAGTCACACTTCTGATATACCAATAGCAGAGTGTCCTGTTGTGTCTTTGCTGTTTTCTTTTTGCCTACTATACATCACACTTACAAAAGCTTCAGTCTGATTTTGTGTAACCTCGTCAGGCCACCGCTGTAATCACAAGGACAAGAATGTGAAACATGTTTACGCTGGCATTTTTCATCTGTCATTTTTCTTTCTTTTTGTTAACTGCACTTCACTGTAAGTTTTAAACACTTGGTTTTGTATCGCGATAATGACTAAACCATCACAGATTCACTCAGTCAGCTATAGCTCACTTTTATGGTGTCCTACTTAGGGAAAGTTTAACCATTTGGTCCCAGTCCTGAAAGTCAAAAGTACAAAATGCATACTGTAAACAAGGTTTTAGCTTAGAAAAATACATTTAAATGTAAGTTTTGTTTTCAGGTCTCTAAGTTGCACAGAAGCATGAGCAATGCATGTCTCGATAAATAATTTTGTACAAACCTAGGAACACAGACGGTGGCATCACAGCATTCAAGCAAATTTTTTATTTTCAGTGTAATCAGCAGCTAAGTGGTGCGATTCTAAATGTGAAATATTCAAATAGTCAAATAATTTAGTTCAAATGTGCCTGCACTCTGCAACAGATATCTTCCCATTTAACTGTTCTGTTTCTTTTCTGTTTCAGGTGTTGGTCTGAAGTCGATGCTGGATGCCATGGAAGTCCCAAGTCATGCTAGACATCTCCTTTTGCAGCTGAACACACAAAGAACCAAAGGTTTCTTGTGTGACGTTATCATCGTGGTCCAGAATGCACTGTTCCGTGCTCACAAGAACATTCTGGCAGCCAGTAGCCTCTACCTTAAATCTCTTGTGGTTCACGATAACCTTATTAACCTTGACCATGAGATGGTCAGTCCAGGGGTTTTTCGAGTTATTCTAGACTACATATACACAGGACGATTAAGTGATGGTGACCCCACCTCTCCAAATGAGCCAAATCTAGGAGCAGTGTTGGCGGCTGCCAGTTACCTTCAACTGCTGGACCTGGTTACACTATGCAAAAAGAAGCTCAAGAGGAATGGAAAGTACCATTTACGCCCAAACCCTGCATTTCTACCCTACAAGTTGGGCCCTGGTGGCATAGGAGCAGGACAGTTTCGGATATCTACCCCAGTTATTCACTCATGCCACACTGGAGGAATTGTTACCACTCCTCGTCCTACACCAATAGAGGACCTTCCCCCGATTCCACTACCCCCTCATGCTGGTGAACTTTATGCACCAGCTCCCATTAAGGGCCCTCCACCTTATCCCCCAACAAAGACATCACTGTCACCACAGTCAAGTCTTCGCTTTACCTCCACTGAAAGAAGTTGCCCATCACTCTACGGCCTTGACCTTTCCAAGAAAAGCCCAAATTCCCAATCTCAGCTTCCTTCTGGGAACTCCCACTTGATCTCCCCACTGCACCCTGAAGATGAGCCTGAAGGGGAACTTGACCAAAGCAACAGCCCAATGCTCAGTCCAAATGATGATTCCAGAAAAATGGAGATATCGCAACATGTGGGTTCCTCCACTCCACACCCCTTTCCCCTACCTAACCATGCACTTGCATCCCATCTTCCCCATATGCACTGTTCTCTGGGGCAAGATCAATACCCCTGTCCTCCCAGCCCAGAGCTCATTGAGGACCCCAGAGATCAAGGCAGAGATCGGCCTAGCATCTATCGGTGGGTAAAGAATGAGCCCTCCAACCCAGAAGATGAAGATGAGGAAGATGAAGAGGATGACCGCAGAGGAATGGATGACCAGGATAAAGAGAGGCATCATCAGCACACGAACCACCATAAAAGTAATGAAGATAAGCTGAATATGAGTGAGCAGGGCTTTGACAGAGGGACTTGCGATGAGGATGAGAATGGAACTGGCAGTGAGGAGACCGGTAGCAGTGAAGGCCGTCCATCTCCCTCGGCTGTAGGTGGAAGATATCACTTGCCGTATGAGCCAGAGAGTTTCGGTGATAATTTGTATGTCTGCATCCCCTGTGACAAAGGCTTTCCCAGCTCAGAGCAACTCAATGCACATGTAGAAACACATAATGAGGAAGAGTTAAACAATGGGAGTGAGCTGGATAGTAGCAACAGCAGCAAACCTATCAATTCCCATGGACCTACAAGCTTGAACAACTCTAGTGGCCTCCACAGCCCTTTCCTAGATTGCAAATCCACTCAAAACCTCCACTCTATTGGTCTCGGGGAGATTATAAGACCATATCGCTGTTCTTCTTGTGACAAGTCTTATAAAGATCCTGCCACTCTGCGGCAACATGAAAAAACCCACTGGCTGACCCGTCCATACCCCTGTAGCATCTGCGGGAAGAAATTCACCCAGCGTGGTACCATGACACGCCACATGCGCAGCCATTTAGGCCTTAAACCCTTTGCCTGCGATGCCTGTGGGATGCGCTTTACCCGGCAATACCGCCTAACAGAGCACATGCGCATCCACTCAGGAGAGAAGCCCTATGAATGTCAGGTGTGTGGAGGCAAGTTTGCTCAGCAGCGCAACCTCATCAGTCATATGAAGATGCACAGCAGTGGAGGAGCAGGTGGAGGACTGACTCCTGAAGGGAAGATGAAGATGGACTTCTCAGAGGGGATTTATCCCCTGAGCAAGTACACTGCAGAGCATCTGGGCCTCAAGCAGGAAAAAACCTCAGACCTTCTTGCAGCCACCCAGCACTTGTTGGCTGATGCCAAAGCCATAGAGAGCCTTTACCCACTATCAAAACTAGGCGTAGAGCACCTTGGTCTTAGCCACAACAAAATGGACATCCTGAATCCATCACTTCCACCAACTTCCCAGCAGCTCTTGGCAGAGTCCCGCACCATTGACCGCTACTCTCCTAGCTAGAGAGGGAAACCACTGAAGTTGCTTTCCAAAGAGACAGCACTGAATACGATTTACAGTATTCGACTCTCACCTCATCACCATTTGAACTTGCAGCACCAGAAATGAAGGCCAGAGACTGTTGGCCATAAAAAATGCACACAAACTGTGTTTAATTCTGAACGTGCCTTTCTTTACAAAAATGTCATTTCCTAAAAGGATGAAACTGCTTTATTTATAATCTGTGTTGATGGTTGGACACTCAGACAATGCAGTATTTATGTACATAAGACAACTTTGATTAATAACCGAGCCAAACAACCAACTGAAACCAAAAAGAGATTGTTTTTATTTATTTTTCTTGTCATTTTTGTATGTTGGAGAAACCAAAGAGAGAACATGTCAAATGTTACAAAAGAGGTTTACCCAAGTGTCAATGGGTCGACAAGGAACGAAAAGCTCTTTTGAACAGTATTTGGGGCTTCTGTTCAAAACAGAGATGAAATCTGCTCAAGAAAAGCCAAATCAATGGATCTGTAATTGGTTTCCTGCTTTGTTAATGGTCCACTAGTTCCATACAGAACCGTGGGTTTATTCCAGGTATGTTGACACGTGCTTCCCAATGCATTCATTTAGCTTACTTTGTCTGCTACAAATTCATAGAGGTGCAAATTTCAACCCATTTCATGTCTTTCTCATTCCATTCTTTAATGATTTGATTTGATTTGATTTATTGATTTATAAAGCACCTTCCACCACCAGTCAAGAAGGCCCAAGGTGCTGTACACAAGGAGAACAAAATTATACAAAACACTTCTTTATACTCAAGAAGTGCCTTTAGTTCATTTAAAATGTAGGAGGTACTGCCCCGTGATCTCACAACAAGAATATGTGTATTCCATTCATGTTTTAACAATTATTGTGCGCCTGTTTCAGTCCATCTGGTGCAAGCGGGAGGTGACATTAAATTCAATATTTACTGCAGAGAGTCCACAAGCCTACATTGCATGCAAGATTCCCCGCATGATTGGTGGTTTAACAGTAACAGCAAAGGGACTTTGAATGTAAACCAAATGATTGATTTGCCAACACCTTGAAGAATATTTCCTTATGTGCAATGTTTGAAAAGACCTCCTCACCCCTGTAATGGAGCAGTTAATTTGAGGTTAATGTGACGTTTTAACCCGTGGTGCCTCACATACGTCTGTAGAGCCGCTAATGTGACAAGCTTCTCAACATGAGGAGCCAGTCTATCTTTCTCTGATGGTAGCAGCTGCTCCACTAGGGGTAAGCCCTGTGAAATCTTCTATTTTCGAAGACCGTCCGTGCCTGTCTGTTTCACTGATGTTAAGCCACTTGACCAGGCCTTGTAGTCTGAACATCCAGCCTAATTCCCCATGAAACCACACTAATGCTCCATGAACTAAAATCTTTGTTTCTTCCCAGCTTCATGAACGTTATACCATTGCTTTCTTGTTCGTAATCTCACACTTCAGTGGGATGCAAATTTTACAGTTTTGATACAGATGCCTGTATTCCAAAGATTTTTTACCTTACGAGGCCATAAGTGAAACCCAAACGTATCCACTTCTGTGAATTTTTGTTGTCCGATAGTTAACAAAAACAACCTCAGCTGGTGAATGTGAAAACTTAAAGGAACCCTCCACGTTTTTGGAAATAGACTTACTGTTCAACTTTCTCAGAGTTATTACACTTTGCTATTTTTTAAATCTATTCTGCTTGTGATTAGCATTTTAGCTTCGCTTAGCATGTGTAATTGGTTAGGCTACAAGCCCTTCAATCCACTTTAAAACACTTGTTTTCTATAGACACACTGTGAACTACAACCTCGTAAATTGAAAGTTGTGATTGTTCCAGGCTTGTATGGCTAGAACAGGAACAATATAAACGTATAGTGCCTGAACTTTTTTTAATTTATTTGTAAATCTAAAAAGTAATAAAAGATTCCCAATGAGGCTGTTAATTTCCATTTCGAAGTGATGGGAGCAGATTTGGGCTGGTGGTACCAGTGTGCAGGTTGCAAGTCTAGAATTACTGAAAAAGTATTTATTTTCAGGTCAGCAATGCTTATCCCCAATGCCGAGTCGTGTTGTAGTTGAAAATGTGTGAGAAAAGATCTTTGGTCTTGGCACACAACACAAATATGGAAAAATCTAATTTTACATACAAAAATGTTTAGAAACGGCAATAATTTTGAGTATAATCTCTTCTGGTATAATTGGACTTAATGGTGTATTCTAATAGTGTAGATCTTCTAGAGAATGGGTGAATTGAGTGCGAAATGGTGAACCTTTTACTTCCAAACACCTGGGGAGTTGGAAACAAAGCATATTTCCAAAAAAAGGAGAAAGTTCCTTTTAACCAAAAAATGCACTGTGAATCTGAAATGGTGAATTTAAGCGTTGTTTGACATGCATTTCTGCCAAATTACCTGAGCTTTAACTCGCTTATCTTTTCCCTTGGGCCAGAATGACTTGTTACAGTAAATCCGATTGGAGCTTACCTCAGGACTGAACCCATCATAGCATGGGTGACACAATGCTTTCGCAATAGTGCAACACAATTCACAAATACCTTAATTTGTCTTCTACATGACACCTCAAGCACAAGTTTATAAGGATTGATACTGTTTTGAAACCTGTGGTGATTTTACAATGCTGTTATATTTGAAATGATTCATTGTTTTCTATTACCCAATGCGACCGTCTTTTGATTTTTTTGCATAAAAGAAATGTAAATGATTACCATAAATGGTAAACTTGTAAATTAAAATGGATTTTCTTCAAAATGATCTGTTTGCTTCTCTCTTGAAAGTACTCCATTGCGCAGCAGCGTCCAAAAGAAATGCTGGACAGCAAGTCAGATTACTGTTAGCGTTACACTGTTTAAGAAATGTTGTGTTTATCAATAATTTGCAGCAATGATAAACACTTGGCCGAGATGGCGAGGAGGGAAGCATAGTTTCTGGAGTTGACTGAACCGTTTGTCCCGGGCGGGCCTGCAGAAACTTCAGCTGACCTCTCAGCTGAGAGACAGGATTAGACTCCCAGTGAGATTTTGTATACATGTGCTATTAAACCACATGCATTGAACCAGCTTGTTGCGGCCAGACGGACGCTGAAATTTCCCAACAAGCTTAAGTGGACTGCTGAGATCCAAGAATTCCTCTCGAATTCATTTGGAAGCACTCTGGGCACTGTTGTGTATTTGTATCTAAACAAACCCTGAGCGTTAACTGACTACAATTCGATAAACACAATATTAGATTGCAGTGGTGCTTTGCCTGCAGACATTATTGTGCACGGAGGAGATGTGAAAGCCAGTTTGATGTGGATTTCAGTGGTGGGAAAATAAATCTCACACTCCCTTTCCCCACCATTCATTAGTTGCTCTCATCGAAAATCCATCGCTCTCTCTTTCATACGCTCTGACAGACAAAGCAGCGCAGAGAAAAGCAAAGAAAATCAGAAGTAGCTCTATGTTCTTAGAGCAGAAGAGTGGCTCAGGACGTGTGACATGTTTGGTTATGTTCTAGGCTTTTTCATGAACTCCAGATCTATGAAAAGTCACAGCTGAGCAGTAACCTTCCTACTCTGTGGTAGCACTGCACAGGATGTTTGTGGTTCTGCTTAAAAGCAGACAGACACATGACGGAGAGGAGGGAGAACATGAAACAGAACAGACGATTTGTGTCCTGGAAAGAAGTCTTTGTGTGTCTGTTAAAAACTAATGCGCCCAACATATCCAAACCATTTTGTTACAAAAATAAATATATATACAACTTTGCATTTCTAATTTAACAAATTAAAAATATTGTTTTTAGGTTATTAAAGTAAACTTTTTAATAATATTTGTATATTTATTCAGCTGGTTGTTTAAAAAAATACTTTTTTATTTTAAAAAATTGTGTTAAAATAAAAAAAACCTTAAATAATAAAATAAAAGAATTGCAAAACGTAAAAAAGTAAGTTATACTAAATACTAATTATATTAAAAATATAGAAATAAAACAATAGTAAATAAAGTAGAATGTATTTATGCATATGTGTGTGTCTATATTTGGTATCAAATGGGCTGGTATGACTATTTCAGAAACTGCTGATCTACTGGGATTTACCTTGTTGAAAATGGTCAGAAAAAGTGAAAATATTCAGTGAACGGCAGTTCTGTAGGCGCAAATGCCTTGTTAATGCCAGAGGTCAATGGTCAGACTAGTTTGAGCTGATAGAAAGGCAGAACTCAAATATCACCTCTGTTCGTAGCCTTGGAGTGATCTTCAATGAGGAACTGACATTCAAGGAACACATTGCTAAAACTGCTCGATCTTGCAGATTCGCCCTGGTCAACATCAGAAAGATCAGACATCTCCTTACAGAACATTCTACCCAACTTCTGGTCCAAGCAATGGTCATATCAAGACTCGACTACTGCAATGCTCTTCTCGCTGGACTTCCTGCATGTGTGGTCAGACCCTTTCAGCAGCTCGACTGATCTTCAAGGAACCAAGAAGAGCACACGTCACCCCTCTCCTCATCTCGTTCCACTGGCTTCCCATTGAGGCTCGAATCAAGTTCAAATCATTGACGCTGGCATACAGGACAGTCACAGGCTCCGCTCCTTCATACTTTCTCAAACTCCTCCAGCTCTCCGTACCCTCCAGACGCCTCCGCTCAGAAAATGAACAGCGTCTGGTGGTCCCATCTCAGAGCGGCAAAAAATCTCTCACCAGGACCTTCTCCTTCACAGTTCCTGGCTGGTTGGATTCCATAGCCGTCCCATTACGGAAAGCTGAATCTCTTTAGACCTTCAAAAAGCAACTAAAAACTCAACTCTTTCGAGAGCACTTACTAACTTAATTTAATAAAAAAAAAAAAAAAAACCCAAAACCCTCTGAAGCACTGATTTGAATTCATTTTCTGTACTAGCTTGAAAGTGTCCTATGTGTATGTCTTCTGATCAATCCACTTTGTACCAAACTGCTCGATGTTTACTCCCAATGTAAGTCGCTTTGGATAAAAGCGTCTGCTAAATACATAAATGTAAATGAGGTATCACACCAGGTGTCACTCTTCTCAGCTAAGACCAGCAAACTGAGGCTACAATTCGCACAGGCTCACTGGAAAAAACGTTGCCTGGTCCGATTCTTGATTTCTGCTATAGCATTTGTGTGGTAGGGGCAGACTATGGGATCAACAAGATGAAAGCGTGGATCTAACCTGCCTTTTACCAACGGTTCAAACTGGTGGTAATGGTATAATGCGGTGGGGGACATTTTCGGCCCATTTGTACCAATTAAACATCAATGTCACAGCTTACCTGAGTACCTAGTTGCTGACCACGTCCATCCCCTTTATTACCATATTGTACCCATCTTCTGATAAAGCACCATGTCCTCAAGTGTGAATCATCTCAGACTGGTTTCTTGAACATGACAATGAGTTCACTGTACTCAAATGGTCTCCAGATCTCAATCGAGATTAGATTCGCATCTCTAGTACATTGTTTAATCTATGCCACATTGGATTAAGGCAAAACGGGGTCCAACCTAGTACTAGAAATACCTAATATGTTACTAGTGTACCTAATGAAGTGGCCAGTGAGTACATGTATGAGTTCTTGCACAGGAAAGCCTTTTTTTGGCCATCTCTATGTCCTCAACCCGGCCCAAAGAGCAACGAATCTTGAGATCTGGAGTAAAACCGTGGAACTATACACTCAAGAGTCTGAGCGTGCTTTCAAAACGTGTCCAAAGGAAATATTCCTCTCGGTTTCAGGAAACCCCACTCAGCCAGAGCCCAGCACCAAAGAAACCAGAACACTTCTGAAATGTTTGAGTAGCTAAATGTGAAGCAATTTTGTTTCAAATCTCAAGTTAACTTCAAGAATGTCGGTGGCATATATTATCAGTTTTATAGTATATCCTTTGTGCGAGATGAGCTCCACAATTGCTTATCAAGCAATTAACCTTGCTAACTTCCTTCGTTTCGTACGTTCTTTACACTTTGCAATTCTGAGGTTGAGTATAAATCAGAACTCTTGGCTCAGCAAAGGGGTCATTATATTAAATCTTCTTCCCACAATGCACCTGTCCATCTTTCTTGAGGACCGAAGAGAACGTCTTTACATTCGTCGGTTTTACATCAGCATTTTTGTGGCTTGATATTTGAATCAAGGCTTTCTTGGTGGTCATCTTCTCCCACATTCACTATACGCTCTTTCCCAACCATCGCTTTCCTATAACTTGACCCAAAGGCTTTGCTGCTGCCCACAGCTCTGACGAAGAGACCTCCAGCTGTTCTTCCTGCTGCAGAAGACACTTGTCTAAATGTTTATGAGAAGAAGCTCTTTCTTCTTCTTCCTCACGCCCTGATTCAGTTCCAGAGCAAGTTAATATACTTTCTGGGCAATGTGGATTTTGTAAACAGGGCACAGACGTTATTGTCTACATTGAGTAAATAACTATAAGTACATGCCACAGACGCAGATAAAAGAGGAACGGGGTGATTATGGAAACTTGAGTTTCTTCAAGGGAAATGCACCTCTCTTGCCAGTAAAGCCAGTGTGTTAAGCATTGCACAATTGTAGATGTCACAAAAGATGACTCCTACTCCATCTGAGAGAGTGGAAATCTCAAAACGTCATGATTTAAAATAAGATCTATTTCCACCATGAATCATGCCAGTCAGTGAAATCCATAAATAATTTGTTTATCAAAAGAAATATGCATTTCGAAAATGTAATTAAATGAAAAAAAAGAGATTTTTTTTTGTCACCAACTAATCCAAATGGCATTTTTGTATTTAACAATTAAATAAATTGTCTTGCTTTTTCAACTTTTTATACTTAATTTTCATCTGTACTAGCATTAAAAGTGGTCCTTTTGGGAGCAAAGCAGCAAGTATTGAATGTAGTGTAGTGAAATCTGATGGAAAAAGTGTGAGTGTAAAAAAAATAAATAAGTGTGAGTATTAAAACACCCACCTCCCCCACTGTTGCGACGCCCCTAACCCAACTTTGGGCTCTTTAACAGCTTTCCCCAAATGTTTGTTTGGATTTAGTTTCTTATTGATTTCAATGTTTTTTTTTAAGTTTTACATTTCAAATGTATTTAAAAAATTGTAAAATAAAATCACAAACTGTAAGCAATTAGCAGCACACACTTCCTGAATAGACTGTGTGATTTAATACATATTTGGCCTTAAAGCACATGCAAAAAGACTACATAAAAGTTGATGTAACAGTAAAAAAGTTTAGATATACAAGGTACATTTATGCATTTTGCAGACGCTTTTAAGAGACTTACATTTTGAATGAACATATTTTTTCTGTCAGCTCTTGCTTTTTCCTTGGGATATGAACCCACAACCTTTGCGTTGTTAGCGCAATGCTCTACCAACTGAGCCACAGGAAAGCCATATGAAAAAAAGTATTTGAACCCCTGCTGATTTAAAATGTTTGCCCACAGACACTACATTTTATGAACAAGGAGCGACAGAATAGTGACATAGGGGTCAATCTTCTCCATTAAAAGTAATGTTGCTCATTACTACTAATTTACATTATTAATTTCCTTTTCACGACCCTTTGACCCACAAAAGTTCATTTTTTAACCGGGCTTCTCTATCTTCTTTTGTTCTTTTCTCATAATGGTGCAATAACAGCAAGCAGAGAAACATTCCTGAGACAGTTATGTTTTAGTAGTTTTCTCAGTGCCATCGAGGCGTTAACAGCGAAGCCAGATCACATTTCTATTGCAGCGCTGATGCCAAACTAAACCCATGATACTTTCAGCAGACTTGAAAACAACTAGCTCATCTCAATGTGACAGGAACAGACTGGTTTTGAACGAGAGCCTCATTTGTTGTGTTCACAATCTGGATGTCCACGCCACATGCTTTTAGTAATAGAAATGAATGTTTAATTCAAACGAATAAATGAGTGAAATAAGAAATAAGAGTACAACTATGAACCAGGGTCTTTAGATCTTCCCATTTAAATCTATTGTATTCAGATCAGCTGATCGGTCAGTACACTGTATGATCACTTTCTTATCATATATAAACGGTTTACAGTAGTAGGAGGCAGGGGTTTACGGTGGAAGCAGTACTTCAAGGGTCTTCTCAATCCCTCTGACACACATTCCACCGAGGAAGCAGGGACTGTGGATGTCCCCAAGTCCCTGAGTGTTCTAGGTTTGTATTGGTTGGCACTCCCCCGCAACATTGTGTGGCAGTCAGGAACAGAGCCTCTGGACTGGCAATTCAGAGTGGTGGTCCCTCTTTTCAAGAAGGGGGACCAGATGGTGTGCTCCTAAGTAAAGGTCGGTCACACTCCTCAGCCTCCCAGGCAAGGTCTATGCTAGGGTACTGGAAGGAAGAGTCCGACCGATAGTTGAACCTCGGATTCAGGAGGAGCAATACGTTTGTTGATCTGTTCGTGGAACATGAGACTAGCTCTATACCAGGGGTCGCCAACCTTTTTGAAGCGGAGAGCTAGTTCAAGGGCACGGAGTAATGAAAGAGCTACCACTTTGATAACACACTTCTGAAATCAGAAAGTTGCACAGTTCACCTTTAATTTTATATTAATGACATTCTACGTGAGGACACTGATTGTTAATGATTAATAATTTATCAATAAACATTCAGAACCATTCAACAAGGTAGGAAACAGATAAACTTAAACATACAATATTTTATTTCTTATTTACCTTTCCAATTGTTTAATTTTCAAATGATAACTTCCACAATTTTTTGCAGGAAATCACGTGCAATTTTTCAAGACGCTTTCAGTTTTTATCAAATAATGAACTCTGCACCATGTTTGTACAAATAATCAATAATCTAAGATTTAACAAAATCAATTAATTTTAGAATAAATCTTAACACATTTGTACTAGTCACTTAAAACTTAGTAACACATCTGTGACAGTTTTTCACTCATTTTAAATCTGCCATGGCACTGACATTTGACTGGCATCTGTCATTTGTTTCTTTGCGTGTTAGTGGGAAGCCTGGTATTGCATGCTCTTCACCAGTGTTCTGTAATCTGGGATGTAAGTTGATACTGCAACTCTTCAGTTGCTTATTAAGAGTTTTTCACCGGCGTTGTAAAAAAAGACTGCTGTTTGGCCAAAGCTGCTTTTAACTCGCAAGCTTTTTCTTTTCGTAGAGCGCTGCCGGGTGCGTAGTTAGCATCGTAGCTTTTGTGACAAGTGCTGAAGTGTCTCCCAACATTATGTCGCTTTGCCGTCGCCACAGTCGCCCCGCAAATGAGTATTTTTCGCACCGCATTCACTATTAAAATAATACGTTTGCTTCCTTTTTTCCGCAATTTTTATGTGGGTAGAAACCGCTTTCGTATCCTCGTCGTTGCAACGCTCAAGACCAAGGCTAAGTTTGTCATGCGCACTAGACTGACCTCTGCCTTATTCTCCTATTAGCGAACTCTGCTACTTTATGACTTTTTAAAAGGTTTTTATATTTTTTTATACGTTTTGTTTTTGATTTACATCACTGTAAATGCAATTCAAAAAGAATGGCAACACAATTTAATCAAATTTTAGACAGTGATAGTTCGTGATTAGTTCTATTTTTAGAACTGGCTTGCGGGCGACTGATATGGTCACTGCGGGCGACGCGATGCCCTCAGGCACCAGGTTGGCGACCCCTGCTCTATACCCTATACAAGGGGCTGAAGGGTTCATGGGAGTTTACCCAACCAGTCCACTTGTGTTTTGTGGCCTGGAGAAAGCATTCAACTATGTCCCTCATAGTGCCCTGTGGAGGGTATTCTGGGAGTATGGGGTGCGTGGTCCTTGTACACCCAGAGCAGGAGCTAGGTCTTCATAGCTTTCAATAAGTCAGACTTGTTTCCTGCCCTTATACTAATTACGTCAATTCCTGCTTTTACGTTATACTAATTATCTACAACCTACATAAAATATAATCACACACAAGACTGTGACATAGATGCTCAACAGAATGCCAGCCTGAGAGGACATTCAAGTCAAGTTTGACCACACACACTTCAGGTTTGCGCTCTCGCTCACATGAGGTCTGATTGAATTAGTCTCCTAGTTCCTTTTGGACTGTCATTTCGACTTTATAAAGCCATTATTAAAACTCAGCCGGAACTACTGACTAGGAGAACAGAGCAGCTTTGAGAGCGAGACAGCAAGTTCTAACAATCAGAAAGAAAAAACATGTCACTCTGTGACGAGGAATAAAAACTTTGTTATAACAAGAAAATGCAGTAGCTCTGCAAAGACAAGGAGAAATTGTGGTCATTTAGAAGTTTTAAAAGTGAAGAGTGAGAGGGGAACGGGCAGTCAGTGAACTCCTCACTGTGAACCTTCCCGTTCCTCCAGAGCCAAGCCATACAGCAGCATGTCTGTTTTTATAGCACTGATCTCCATTAGTTCTTGTTCTGAAAGCATTTCAAATATAACAGCGTTTAATGTGCCACTTTCAAGTGCTTTCTTGTAAGATTTACGATATCCCAAAAAAGCTATGAAAACACTACCGAGCTGTACTTTTTGTTGCAGTATTTATTTTTTTTTACTGAAACTAACACACTTTTACATTGAAAACGTTACTTTTTTTTGTAGGAAATTCGTTTTCCTTTAGTAATTTTATTGGAATGGTGTGTGAAGCACCCATTCAGGTTGTTGGTGTCACCAGTTCCCTAACCAGCACACCCTGGGTCTGATAGACACTCTCAATCTCTTATCACCTGATTCTGACAATGCCATACACATATTGAAGCCAGGGTGGGCAAAACTCTGTCATAGTTCATCAGCAATAAGGGGTTTCTTACTTTGTATTTCATACAAATATCTTTCAAATTTTAAAATCTTTTGTAATAATATAAGTTCAATAAGCTGGTAAGAAACCTGGAGACGCAAGTCGTCTTTGGCGAGCATGGAATGCGTACAGGGTGAGCTGTCCAGGTAGGGGCTCTAGAGTCAGAAAGGGACCTGAGCACAAGGGGACCCCAGTGTGGTGAAGGGGTAGAGGTGGGAAGCTTTATATAAATCATCGACTGGATGAAGCTTACTGGAGCTATATAAAGTCAGTGTAGCGCATTAGTGTCTATAGCTGGGCAGCTAATAAACTACTTAACTTCTCATGAATTTCGTTATCAAAATGCCATCCCAGAGCTTGCAACGTATGCATATATAATACAAAGTCTTGTTTTTAATTACCGTAATTGTCTGCATTATTCCAACCTTTAAATATTCCTTTATTTCCTATGAAATCAGTGATTCGAATGTAAACATTGGCTTACTTGAATGCCTTTAATCACAACCCAGTTAAGATCAATGTGTTGGTTTGGACCAGACTTCCATTGAGGATCACCTTGAGGTTGTGCAAAATGTCCGGCCCTTTGGTGTAGCGGACAGTTTGCTGGAGATGGATGAAGGGTTTGGAGGGCAACTTGGGTTTGGATTCCAAACACATTGTCATTTTTCATCCTTCTACCCGCCTTTCTTCCTGTCGCAATGATGTCCATTCAAATAAAGGGAAAAAGCTTCTGTCAAATGCTTTTTTTCCCATCTGCTCATAGAAACAAAGCAGAGTAAACACAATTCTCCTGCTTTCTTTGTTTTTATTTTAATTTTAAGTGCATTCATATCGCCATCATTCTGTCAGATCTCTTGTGCTCTTATGCTCTGCACCACAGCATTGAGGTCTGATCTTTAAAACCTGCTCTTAATCCCATGGTCCAGTTTCTGCACAAAGTGTGACCAGTCTCTGTGGCAGCTCCTCGGTAATTGAATACACATCTTGTTCATGTACAAAAAGTAAAATCAAAATCAAAAGTATTTAAATAAGTGATGTTTGGTAAACGGACGGCACGGGGGTGTAGTGCTCGCGTGGATGTCCTCCGGGTACTCTGGTTTCTTCTACAATCCCAAAAACACACGGTTAAGTTAATTGAATAATCTAAATTCCCTGCGATGGACTGGCGACCTGTCCAGGGTGTACCCCCGCCTCTCGCCCGATGTGCGCTGGAGATAGGCACCAGCAGACCCCTGTGACCCTGAGATAAGCGGGTTGGAAAATGAATGAATGAATGTTTGGTAAACAAGTTTCAGGAGGAACAATCAGGAGATGTCATCAGCTGCTTTCAATCAAGCCATTACTCAATCCATCGGAGAACTTCCCTTGTAGGTTCGTACTCGCCGCCCTATGGCTGGTTCTGGTGGTGAACTCGTGAATAATATTTTTGGTGTTATCTTTGATTGTATCAATTTGGCCCAATTTTTTGTCCAAAAATATGTTTTACAAATATTTAAAAAATGTTGATTAATGGTGACCCTATAACAAAGAGCCCCAATTATCCCTTTTAAAAGAATTAAGCCATTTACAAATGTCAGAGAGAAATGGAGAGAGGGGAGTGGGATCAGGAATGGATCATGAGCTCAGGACCAGTACCCATGTCGCTTGTGTGCAGAAGTGCGTTACATCTCCTGCTCGACCACAAGAAAATGATCTCCTTTTGACTTGGAAATGCATACAGGCTCAAGAATATTTCATCATCCGAACTAAGGTGCCAACTTCCACTGGATGATAGTTGTGTTTGTTTAAATGCTAGTATTTACGTGAGATTCAACGAGAGCAGTGGCGAAGCAAAAGGAAGAAGAGCAGGTATTGTGAATTTACACAAGACACACATTCCTCGCATCAAAGACTCCTAAATAAATTTGAAAACACCTTGGACTCAACAGTTTCCTAAAGGCACAAGGAAGCTCTCCATCCTCTCTCAATTAACGTTTCGACAGACATCGATTTCCTGGAAAAATCAGCAACATAATCACATCCAGCACTCGGCCACGTGTGGCTTATTGAGATGCGAGGAAGAACAATATCATGGTCCAATTCAGAGATCACAAAAAGTTTATGTAAACAAGTAAGAGCAGACAGAATGAGAGGATCCAGGAGTTTGAAAGGAATGAATGTGGATTGGATCCTCAGATCCGGGATCGGAGCATCCATCTGTCAAAGCTCTGCAGCCAAAAGATTGAACTTTCAGAGCTTCAACGTGTTCAGGCAAATTAGACTGCATCCTGAGTTTGTCTTAAACACAATCGACATGACTTTAATTATTTAACATGCAGCAGATGAGTTTCTGGTTTAAAGGTTCTCCTGACTCTTACTTTTACATCAAATGAAATATTTGGAATGACATGCAATGGTAGAAAATTGCCTTGGTGTAATTTACTCTTAAAGGAGCCAGCTTCACTTCACTTCCTCAACAACACTGAGATGAGAAAAAACACATTCTTTATTATCTACAACCTTCTTTCAGTGCTATCCATCTTTCCCATGGACTGCCTGGTCTTCCCTTGAAATCATGGTTCTGTTGGTAGATTTTGTCTCTGCAGACATTTTCTCCACTTCAGTTCATCACTGTGTCCAGATCAGGTTCCTGATATAGTCTATAAATTTGTAAAGTTTTGCGTCAAAAAAGTTTCTCAAATGTAAACAAAGAACTGCTGATCCAAGTTAATCTACAGGACAGAAACTATAAGCATTATTAAAAGATAAAAGCTACACTAACCTTTGCACTAACCTTTAGTGACAAAAGCATTGACCCCTCCATAGCAACCCGACTGTTTACCATAGCAACCATTTTGGCATCTGTCTATCTCAGCTATAAACAATCATAGAGACATGGGTTTGGTTTATAACACTCTTATTGGCATGTGTTATCCATAGCACTCCTCCATAGCAACCAAAAATTCTACCCTGGCAACCATTCCATTTTGTGTCACTTTTACAAGCCTGTTTGTGAGCAAACAGTCTTCTAATTATTGTTTTTTAGCAAAAAATTGTGAAAATATCATTAAAAAAACTTGTTATTTTTTTAAGTAAACCAGAATAACTAGAGAGATAATGCATGGTTGTGAAAGTGTGAAGGCGTAAGCATTTAGTGCCACTTCCTGTCTCATGATTGAAACACATCTGGGTACCTAACTAAACAGAACCACCCATCCTGCGAAACTACCTAGCAACTCATATCAAAACAAGAAACAGAGAATGACTTTTCTGATGAGAAGAAAGGCTGATAATAATAGACAAAGCATGCACTGCGGTTTTGCTCAAGTGTAGAGATGGCAAACAGCAGAGTACTGATAATGTCTGTGGAGTAAAGTGTATGTCTATCTGTGTTTGGGTGGGTATAAGGTATATGTGGAATTAAATGTGTGAAAGCTCACAGCTTGGGTGTTACTTCTTTTGCCAAAGGCTCGTTTCCATTCAGTGCTACGTGGCGGTTAGGGGCCCTTCTGACACAAGGCTTCTTTAATCTTCAATAAATCATGCAAGTTCCTGTCACAAAAAGTTATTTAACAACATACAAACCAAAATTTGACTTTTTCGAATGACCCAAGAGATGTAAAAATGATGAACACGTCTAATAAAAAGTTCAAACCCCAATAATTTATCACTGCGCATTCCAGACGGCTGAAAAGAAGACCTGTATGATTACATCGAACTCTGATGTGTCAGATTTATGTTATCTCACCCAGATCTGACAAAGCTGGGTGAGGCACTGTAACATCTCATGTAGGAGTGTGATACTCCATGACATTATTCTTGAGCTGTGCATTTGTATTACATTAATAATTGAATACGACGCATTGATTTCCACATCTGCTTCGAGAATGCAGTGGACATGCGGTCAGCGTAGTGGTTTGTAAACTCAATTCAAGAGCACACATCTCTGTGAGCATATCAGAAATTAATGAAAAGGAAGTGCATGTATATAATGACTAAAAGCACTTTTCAAAAAGTTACTTCAATTTAAATGTTACAAATTGTCTTGTTGTGGAATAATGAAACTAAACAATTGTTTTGCTCCGTTGAGTGGCATGGTTCAGCAAAAGGTTACTTCCTGCTGACTTTCCTTTTTGACTCATGTATAAAACATCAAACATTTGTACTTTTCGTTTTGTCTTTTTCTCTGAACCTTAAAAAGAGAAGCTGTAATTCATGCCATCTGCCCTCAATAGACTTATGTCTTTGCCAGTTATGGCTTGATCTTTTCTTTCTCTTTCACTGTCATAAATGTTTTCTCTCACTTCTCTGTTCCCAGGATCACATGTCTCACTTTGATCCTTGCAACTGTGGAAAAACAAAACAACAATGTAATTCTAGACGCATTGCTTCAGACGCCTGTTTTGTGACCAAACTTAATGTCTCATTCTCTCAGTAACTAATAGAACTGAAAGTCTATGATAACGAACACAGCTAAAGCATGAGTGCTGCTGGCAGAGAAAAGTATAGTTAAATTCCGACCTCGAGCTTCAGACAATTATACTTAAAAAACAGAGATTATCCCATTTTGCAGTTTTCTTGAATCTAAGTTCTATTTTATATTTCCTTTAGTATATTTAGCCAGACGGTTTGATGATTCAATCTTTTTGTAGGACACACAGGCTTCATCTGATGTGTAATAAACAGGGACAGGGGTTAAACATGATCACATCAAAGCAGATCTATTTGCTGCTTGTTGCCAGTGATAGCAGAGCACTCGCTAACCTGCCTTACAAATGTCTCATTATTTAGCAATGACAGCGTACTACTGGAAAACATCCAACTATAATTCTCCTCTAAATCATTTTTGAGAGGTCTTCAATATTTGTCACTGAAACACATTTAATACAAGCCATGGCTGTTTTGATTCATGAAATCAGCCGTGCACGGTAAGTACCACCAGTGGAATAAAATTCCACTTTCTTTAACTGCTGTGGACCAGTGGAGTCCCCTGATGCTAAAGAGGACAGATATTACCTCATGCGCCCAGACGCGCCCACAACGCTAGTTCACTTTCGCTCTTTTACTCCCAGAAAGGTACAAAGGCGTGTCACTGTGGCAGTACCTTTAAGGGTACCTTCATACCAAAGTACGTATTTAAAAAAAACATACCCCAAAAACTTGTTCTTCAATGAAAAATAATGACACAGAACTCAATTCAGTTTTTTACTTTTACCTGCATCTTCCTTCTACTGCTGGTGAATCTAAAAAGAGGTACACCCTGCCAGTCCATCAACCAACAGAAATATTCACTCCTGAATAACTTGACTCATGTTCTTGTTAAGGAACACCTGGAGGAAACCAAGGCAAGCACGAGAACATGCAAACTCCTCTCAAGTAGAGTAAGAGATCGAATAAGTCAGGAAGCTATCATGGAGAGTCAGGCTGCATGAATCATAGGACTGATAGTGCGTAAAGGAGAGAAAATGAATTTAAAGGGGAAGAGAAGATGAGGGCAGGACACTGATTGGGTGAAGAGAATATTAGACAGGAGAGCCAAGAAGGCTGGAGGCTATCATGGAGGGTCAGGGTATGTGAACCACAGGACTGTGAGCGAGGACAGGAGAGGAAAGGAATATAAAGAGAAAGAGAAGATTATGACAGGACACTGATTGGGTGTAGAGGAAAGCAAGCAGATTAGACCGGACATCCAAGAAGGCAGGAAACCATTATGGAGAGTCAGGGTGTATGAACCATAGGACTGACAATGCGTTAAGAGAGGAAACGAATATAAAGGGGAAGAGAAGATGAGGAAAGGGCACTGGTTGGGGTAAGAAGAAATAAGGAGAATAAGCATGAGATCCAAGAAGGCAGGAAGCTATCATGGAGGGTCAGGGTCTGTGAACCACAGGACTGACAGTGAGGACAGGAGAGGAAAGGAATATAAAGGGGAAGAGAAGATGAGGACAGGACACAGATTGGGTGTAGAAGAAGCAAGCAGATTAGACTGGACATCCAAGAAGGCAGGAAACCATCATGGAGAGTCAGGGTGTATGAACCATAGAACTGACAATGTGTTAAGAGAGAAAAAGAATATAAAAGGGAAGAGAAGATGAGGACAGGACACTGATTGGGATAAGAGGAAATAATGACACTAAACATGAGATCCAAGAAGGCAGAAAGCTAATATGGAGAGACAGGGAGTGTGACCGTAGGGCTGACAGGGAAACGGAGAGGGTAATAATGTACAGGGGGAGAGTAGATGACAGGACACTAATTGGGTGAGGAGGTAACAAGGAGATTAGACACATGTGTGGTGGATGATTGAGCGCAACATAGAAATGAGGGAAACACAGAAACTGCACAAACAGAGGCCTGATATATACAGCATTGACAATTTCTATTGGTTTTATTTTTCTTGCTTAACAAGAGACCAAATTGATCTGAACAAATCATATTTCTGATTTTTGTGATGGACTTGTGCCCAGATCATCCAGCCTGTCGCCCAACCAATGTGAGCTGGAGTACCAGCAGAACTAGGAATACATGTGAAAAGTAAAAGGTTGGATGGATGGCTTGTTCAGATTGTTAATGAGGGCAGTGCTTTTTCTGTGCCTCGGTTGAGTGGGTGAGGCATGAATAAAGGCGAGATTGGTTTGAGCTGCTAGACAGGTAGCGTTTATGCACTTAACACCTCTATTCCCGGATTCTGCAGGCGAGTGTCTCTGAACACACAAAACATCTGACCTCGAAGCAGTTGGGCGAAAGCAACCGAAGATCTCAGAACTGATGCACACTAAAAGCTCTGCTGGGCCTGATAAATATCAGTTTGATGCTACATTATGGAAACTTTGCCTTCAATTTCTATTAATAAGTTTGTAAATTTGGAGTATTGCTATAAATTGTATCACCCTCATCTCACATTTTGAACATCTCAATGTGTTTCTACGTGTGTGCACATCGCATCTCTGCCCCAGATTATTGGCAACAGACACAACGTCTGTGCTAAAAGTCACGTCGTGGAGACTTTCAAGGGGGAGTTTGAAAGAGGGGGTGTGAGAGGGCATGGGGTGCAAGACACAGGAAGTTGAGAAAGATGAAGAGACCAGAGACAATGAGATGTACAAGGGTGCTGAGGCAGAGGAAAGGAGAGAAGGAAATGCAAGCAGAGAAGAGAGAGAAGAACAGAGGAGCAAGGGAGAGGAGGAACGTGGGAAGAGCAAGAGGGTCCTGGCCGTCAGTGTGTGTGCGCGTCTGGCACTCGCAGGCAGAGAGATAGCTCGGGTCAGGCTGGCCGGACGTGTATGTTTGTGTTTGGCTGAAGAGGGATGTGAAACCAAGAAAGCCCTCGCTGGCTTGGAATGCAGCCATGGGGAGATGGACATGAACACACACATTAGAAGAGTCAAGAGCGTCTGCCTCTGAAACAAACAGATGCGGAGCGGAGTATCAGAGTGACCGGAGCACATCGTTGTGTGGGGTACAAACACGAGGCTGGAATGATAACAGCTGACTCTTTTCAATGGAGATGCAGGAAAGTCAAAACGCTCAAGGTTACCGCAGAATCCCAAACAGGATGGACTCTGCTTAAGTTTAGCTTGCTATCTATGGGTCTCTTGAGTAGAGATGCCCTCTGCGTGGCACCAGGAAGCAAGCAGACGTCTGTCTTGATCTATTGACTCATCCACCATCTATTTTTAAAACTCTAACAGATGTAGCTCGATTTTTTTTACTGTCAGCAGAAATGTTCGTTATGCATACAGATGTATACCTCGATCCACGGAGAGATTGAACCTCCGCTACAGCATCGATCAGCTAACAGACAGATCTATAATATTGACTATAAAAGTGATTTGAAATCTATTTACTAAAAGAGGGGATTCCTCAATTTCATACCGCAAAGACCTCAACTTTCAACATACAGTGTTACCCAGAGATATGAATGCTTCAAGTTACGAAATGTTCGAGATACGAAAGGTCTCGCGGGGAATTTTTTTGCTTCAAGATACGAAGAAATATTAGAGATACGAAGAAACACAAACAGTTCTGCTCTAATATGCGCTTGTTTGTCTGACGTCTGGGTCCTGGCTCCCCATTCTCCCTTTGAAGAAAGTGTGCTTTAAGGGGCTGATACTCCTTAAAACACTTTAAATCAGTCTTAAATCGAGCGAAACATTATTTATAGATTACCAATAATGTGCTAGAACAAATGTTAGAGTCAGGGTGTCGTAAAAGAAATAACATTTATAACGTGGAAAGTGCTGTTCTGTAGCGAAACTTAGAGAAACCCTGTGACGCGTTCTCAGAAGTGTCTCTCCATCCCTTCTCACACGCTCGGTATTCTCTGCGCTTGTGCTTGAAACCGTGTTTGTGTCAGTAATTCGTGAAATACCTTGAGAAAGTTAACTTTCATACGTAGTGCTATAATGTCTTCCGCCACCTGTTCTACCTCCTGCGACACATCGCCTCACTCTCAAGGTAAGGTTTCACATTTGTGTACAAATTACGTATTTTAGTTAAGTTTTATTATTATTTATTACATTGAACGATTGAAGAAATGTTACTTGATTTTTCTCTGGTTTTCTATTTTTTTTTTATCAACTTATACTGTTGTTTCTGAGAGCCGTTGCACGGATTAGGCGTTTTACATGTAAAACTTGCTTTGAGATTTGAAATGTTCGACATACGAAGGTCACCCTGGAATTAATTAATTTCATATCTCGGGGTACCACTGTATAGTGCACAACCATCGAATTTCCAGCATGATACTGTAAAAGCTACAATGCTCTACTGTGGCCTGAATTTATTTTTTGCAACGTCATTAAAGGTGTTAAATTACAAGATCTTTGAAAAAACAGTAATCCACTGGCAGCTGTGGTTGAGGGATATTGTAAAAAGTAGAGTGCCCGACTGTGGTTTGAATTAACAGCATGTTACTGTCTAGTTTAAAACCTGTAATGTTGCCTAGTATTAAATTACAGCAACTGAAACTCAACTGAACAAGTAGAAAATACTGCAGTAGAAAAACAGCCACTTGCTGTTATTAAATCGAAACAGTTTTTGCTGTAAAATTTCCATGTACATTTACAGGAATTTTGTACAGTGCAGGAGGAACTGGAGAAATATCAGTTACCAAAGGACAAGGCTGAGAACTGTCGTTAGGGCTTTTAGTTTGGCTTTTTGCTGCTTTAACTAACTGCAGGGAACTTACATAAGGATTTTCTTCAAGCCTGCTCACCAGAAGACGCTTCTGTTGAGATGTGAACTACACATCTCTGTAAGATGGTTTCACTTCCATCTTTATTCCATTTTTGGATCACACCGTATTTTGACTGATATGTAAAGCTTTGCTGATCGTTTTGTAGCCCTCACCTTTCCGTGTAAAGAAATTATAAGTCCTCCTACACAGCTGTTTCTGCAACAGTGTATGACTGGGTTTCAACAGAAGTGTGACATTTATAGTCATTAGCATCTGTTTGGTGTAATTGTACCATTGGTAAAAAATGTTCTAGAATTGAGGCAAGGGAAGTAACACCAAATATTGTGTCTAAATAACCTTTATTCTCTCACTTTGGCTTTTGTAAAATTAAGGAAAAAAAGATCATACATATATATGTATCTGCTCAGCAAAGCACATGCAGATACCTGGCTTAAGATTGCCAATGAAAATATGAATAAATCTGTGGAGAACTTGATTCTCCAAAAACATGGCAGTGGAAACATTATGCTTTATGGGTGTTTTTTTTTACCATGAGGACAAGACAACTGCACCAAGGGACAAGGGACGTAGTTCTTGGTTGAGAACCTTCCACCCTTTGCCAAGTCATTGAAAATTGTCTATGGTGTATGATGATCTCCCATGTGTAAACTCTATAATCTGTATTATAACTGACCTCATTGTTATCCCGCATAGTTTTTTTACTGTGTGTATGTACATTTATACATGTATGTATGTATGTATGTATGTATGTACAAAACTTCACAAACTGTAACAAACTTGTATGGTATGTTCAGGTAGGTATTCTTGTGAATCTTTCCCCCTCATCTACATCTCTCATTCACTCCCCCTTTTCTTTTTCACACCCTCCTGTCCTGACGTAATTAATGCAAACTACATAAATGTACTGCTTCCATCCAGAGGAGGGAACACCACATCAAGTGTTCACTCCCCTGGAGATAACAAAACTGTCCACCTCACACGAAGCACCTTCTTCCCTATGTGGTGGCTCGTAAGCAGGACAGGACAAGGTAAAAAAAAATACAGCAAATAATACAGCCAACACAACAGTCATTCATTCATTTATTAATTCTCCAAATCGCTCATTCCCTTTTTGGGGTCGCGGGGGTCTAACGGTGCCTATTACCAGCGCACATTGGGTGAGAAGCGGGGGTACACCCTGGACATGGCAGGGCAACATTCACACACACATTCACACCAAAGGGGAATTTAGTTTATTCAATAAACCTAACCACATGTTTTTGGGATTGTGGGGGAAACCAGAGTACCCGGAGGAAACCCACGTGAGCACGGGGAGAACACGCAAACTCCTTCCAGGAAGGTCACCAGCGAGCCTCAAACCGACAATCTACTGTTGCCCGCCAACACAACAATAAGCCAGATATTTAAAGAACATTATAATTTTTATTACTCACACATTTAAACTGTTTTTAAAGCTGTTTTTGTAACACAGCTTATATGTTTAAACATTTTATTCACACATAAGGCATATGTTACGAGGCTTTTTGATAGATCACATCGTTAACTTCAAACTTTCCTAAAGCAGACCCCCACCCTCCAAGAATTCCAATTCTCTGAAAGTTACTTCCTGTCCCCATAATCCAGAGCGTAGTGTCCTCTTAAAGAGTGCCGCAGTAGACCCTCTTCCTTACGGCACTCTAGATAGTCTGGCGTCTAGGGACATAAAGCCATTAGTGTATGGGACGCAGAGGTGCTGCACTACATGATGAAGCTGGTGCTCCACATTGTTTCCTAATTGTCTGAAAAGCACAACTCTCACACCCTGAGTGAGGAGGAGCACTAGAAAAAATCCAAAAATAGAAAGAAAATACCAAACATTGTGTGAGGACTGTTTCTTCCGGTGATTATGGATCATGAATGGTACAAAAAGTGATTGCATAATACACCACTGTTGAAAAGTTGGGAGTCAGTGGGATTTTTGTTCTCTTTAAAAACGCTTGCAAATGTCTGATTGTCATATCAAACAAATGTGTGCAAGGAATATTCAAATTGAAAGCTTGAAGATGTTGCATGCAACAGTGAGAAAAGCTCAGTTTGAGAGGAGCTCGGCAAGGTTGGTAGCCTAAGGGTTAAGTCCCCCTTCACTGGGCCAGAATGTCTTGGCCGTTTCCTGTGGGCTGCCCAGCCCTGACCCGCTGGCCCAGGCCCGGCTGCACTCACACGTAGACAGTTGACCCGCGCATCCTGTCAGACAGCGACACCCCCGCGACTCCTCACAAACTTTTATAAAAACACACAAGTTCCTTGATCTAGAAATCTCCGCTCCTTGAGTCGTCTGTTTTGAAGGTATGGTCAGCATTATTCTAGCAACATCAAACACCCTGTCAAACTAGGTCAAGAAGCTTCCTTGGTGACCTTTCAAGTATCTAAGCCTCTTTATTTAGGTCTGGATGGGCAGACGCGCACTTGTTCCAGCACATCCATGGCCATCTGTGTGCAAGCCCAAACGGAAGGTGTCAGGAAGCAAGGCCACAGTCCAGAGGCCAGAACAATGAAGGTGCACCAATCTATTTAACTGCACAGAACTGACTGTTACTATTTTCCTCTTTCAAGAATGTCAGTGTGCGTCTATGTGTGAGCACCAGTCTGCTTTGTCCATCAAGCCCACGCTGAGATGTTTCTCGGTTTCCCGGCGGCATGATTTACGCTGTACAGTACGTGTCGAGAAGTGCATCTCACATGGTGCATGTGGCAGGACCTGCCTCATTTCCGGCTGGAGCTTGTACTCTGATGTCATGCTCTGTGTGGGGCTTAAATGGATGCTGCGGGGGACGGACACTAGACGCAACATAACCCAAATAATTAGACAAGGATTAGACTGTAGGACCCCCCACTGGCTCTTGAAGACAAGGGGATTTTTTGTCTCTTTTATTAAATACACGTAGTAAACACAAATCTCAAAAGTGTCAGTCAATTTCTATAACAAATAAAACATCCATCCATACATCCATCCACCTGTTTATCTATCCATCCATGAGCTAATCTATCTGTCCATCCACCCATCCATCCATCCATCCATCGATCAACCTGTTAATTTCTCCATGCATGTGCCAATCTATCTGCATCCATTCATCAATCCATCCATCCATCAACCTGTTTATCTCTCCATGCATGTGCCAATCTATGTGTCCATCCATCCATCCATTCATCCATCCATCCATCAACCTGTTTAACTTTCCATGCATGTGCCAATCTATGTCCATCCATCCATCCATCCATCCATCCATCCATCAACCTGTTTATCTCTCCATGCATGTGCCAATCTATGTGTCCATCCATCCATCCATCCATCCATCCATCAACCCGTTAATTTCTCCATGTGCCAATCTATCTGCATCTATTCATCAATCCATCCATCCACCCATCAACCTGTTTATCTCTCCATGCATGTGCCAATCTATGTGTCCATCCATCCATCCATCCATCCATCAACCCATCCTTCCATCCATCCATCCATCCATCCATCCATCCATCCATTCATCCATCCAACATTAACACTATAACACTAGCATGTCAGCAGTAGTACATTATCATACATTTATAATAAATTAAAATATGTTTAAAACATGACAGTTTCCCACCACCACTGCACGCTGGTCAACTCTCAACCGTTCATATGAAAGAATATTTCTAAAGAAGCAACGTACATTACACAAACACCCATTTTCCATGTGGACCGCACTCATCGGTTTATTTTTCTCGCCAATAAAATGCTACATTATTCATGTTTGTGACCCATTCGACTGGTTCAGTTAAGAGGTTTGCTGTGGAGGGCTGCTCTCTTTGAAGAATTGGCCCAGAATAATACGTCGCAATTACCCGGGCAGGACCAACTTGTGTGAAATAAAACATGTCAAGTGTAAATCTAGCTCTGTGTTCGAGATGACACCTGGCCCTGGAGTCGCCCCATGTGTAATTAGAACCAAATGTTGGGGTGTGTGAGTATGAGTTTTTGCTATACGCTTTTCCCTCATCTATAATCAGAGAGCCCCTCCAGGATGAATCGAGTGCTCAGGGGCTGTTCATAAATCAGGAACCGGCCTAAAAGAACCTGCACGGAGAAGCGAAGAAAGCCTGGTTCAGACAAAATATGGATGTGGCGATGCCATGCTTGAGGTCGATGACAGCGTTTAGGTTCAGGATACTCCGTGTTGACTTTTCAGAAATCTGTTCTCCATCTTTTTGAAATGGATTGATGCACCGAAGACACCTGTAAGCCTCAACCTCACCATTGCAAGATGACTTTTCACTTAAAGACCAAGCTAACAAAGTCAGATTAAACCTCGATTTGTCTCTAAATCTCTCTTTTTCTCATATTGTCTTTTTTTCTCCAGTCTCTAAGGAGCTCCTTTCCGTTTCAGGCCCTCATCCCGTGAAGTACCTTGCCTCTCCTACTCGTTCACATCTGGAGAGACAGCTGGAGCTGGCCGGGATTCAGCATTGGGGTGGGGGTGGTCGTTTGGACCATAGAGGGTGGGGGAAAGCTATCCATTGCAAAGCCCAGGGCACGGTAAAAAGGGACTAGATTACAAAAAAGCACAGGATTTAACACATACACACATGCAGCATGTGGCTAAACGTGTGAGAGGGTTTGAAAAGTAACCAAATCTCTCCGGTTTCTCACTTTCTAAGTATCTCCTCACACACTTTTAAGGTCATTAATGATGGCAATTCTATGGATGCATAACTGTCTATCTCTTTTTTTTCTCATCTCACCCTTTGGTTTTTGATTCATATTCATAACCAGTTACTGTACGTTTTTTGAACTTTTGACCTCATTTTATATTAAGGAATTCGATTAGAGCTCTCCTTCATCTCTGTCTGGCAAACAACCCTAATTTCCACATCTTAAATGCATTAATCCATTCAACCCAAGCACGTCTTATGGCTCAGCAGAGGAAGAGACAGAGCGACAGCGTGGGGAAGAAAAATACAAACGTAGAGTTGGTTGGAATAACATGCTTCACAGTCTCACGGTCATTGTTTTACATCCTAAAAGCTGAGCTTTATCACCCATCCGTCTATATGCGCGCTACATTAATGATGCATGCCGTCTTCTTTACACTGGAGCTGTTATTTTGATATAGATGGTTGTCTTGACGTCACCGCGGTGTTGCCGAAAGTTATAAATGAGTCCAAGTCATTGTGTGGGAAAGTGCAGGATGTAAGGACTGGTTATGACTCGCACCTCCCTGTTGTGCCAGGATGACGGTAAACAGGTCTTTTGTTTCAATTAGCTCTAGGTGCTTGGCTTTCTCCATTCAGACTAAAGGTCATGACCTCTGTCTAAGTTCAGTAGGCATTGTCTGGGGCAGCAGTTTTGACGCGTGTAGGAGAGTTTTTCATATTCCTACTAATTTTGCGGACAGACAAGAATATAGAACAGAGAAAGAGAAAGCAGACTAGCGAGTTCCCTATAGCAGGAAGATAACTAGAACTGCCCAGGAAGTCAAGAAGGGAAGTGAGCCAGTCAGGGCAAGGGCTATCTGCTGTTATGAGTTGGCAGGCTAGCTTAATAATAACCGAATACTGCTCTTTGGAAACACTGTAGAAGCAGCAATAAATCTAAAGATACTTTGCACGCTTCATTTACGTGACGTTTTTGCACAACTTAAACAATTTCCCTCTCTCCAGCAGTTACACAGTTGAGGAAGAAACAGATGAGACGGAACAACAACAAACTCCTAGAAAAGTCAACAGCAATGGACATCCACGTGAATAAGTGTTGTGCTCATCTCCAAATACGTATAATGAGGAGAAAAATAAGAGCAGATGAGCAATTCCATTAGAAAGTGAACACAGCTTTTATTAGAATAACAAACACCTTTCCAATGCTGCCCTTTCCTTGACCTTGTTGGTAATGGCACAGTTGTGCTTTTGGGAAATTTTTCCAACGTATTCTGGTCCCTTTAGCTTAGCGTACTGATTTGGACGAGGTTGTAAAAACAAACAAAGTCAGTCTAATGTGATACTTTTCTCTGATAGGATCTTGTTGATCACTGACTTGTCAGTTGTTGAGCTCACCGATTGGCCATCAATCTTTCAAACTGAACATTCATTTCTCAGGAGTGAAACCAAACCTGCCAAGAGGTGATGATGGAAGCTGGTGGTAAAGCAGACGGAGAGCAACACGCTGAATGCACACTTTAATGAAATAATATAAATAAAACAGGACAACGCACATACTGTGAAAATTGACAGTAATAGACACAGGAACACTGGAAGGCAGGAAGTACAAACACACAAGGCAATCAGACTGCCTGCTGCTATGGTCACATTATAAAATAAATTCCATTTAGTCGAATGTGATCGCATCCAGCCTCAGGCTTCTGCAAAAATTTTTGCTATGATATTTTTATATATATGATATACTTTGATATGAGCAACGAGACTGGAGAGGTCACACGCAAGAGCTTTTTGATTACTCAATATGAACCAAATAGTCATTTTCAAGCATTGCTATAAGGTTAACTAGAGAACACCGTGTTACAATTTAGGTATGTTTTATTGTCATTTTTAAAGCGGACGCAACCAGATATGACAAATTTCCCCCCTTTGTTAAAAGGTAGTGCGACAATACCTCTAGAAGGGGGAGGACTGTGGAACATGGAGTGGACCGGGTTGTGATTAGTATTGTTAACGATAAACGGTTGCAAAGGATTTTTCATTGAACAGGCGAGATATAAAGCTTCACCGTCTCTTCAATCAATAAAAATTAGCCTTTAGTTTCTATATGAACCGGTTGCGGCGATCAAGGATCACAAGACTTGAATTCAGTTGGTGTGATTTGTTGTGAGATATTTCTCTCCTGTTCCTGTATGAAGTCGCTGTGAAAATGTGGGATGAGCGGCACGGCGCGGCTCTTTTATGTCCTACTCACGTCATCATAAGAGCCAGCTTTCACTGATTATTCGAAACTCTTTTTGTTGGCACCACTCGTCCGGTCAGATGTGTGATGTCCCTTGGCGTCCAAGACTTTCAATCAGGGTGCTTTGAGTGAACGATTTAGTTTCGAGGACCAATCATGGCACTTTGGAGATGGGCTATACAAAGGGGCCTCTCTCTCTCTCTCGCAAGTTCGCTTGCCTTGTCGCTCACAGTTCGCTTGCGTTGTTGCTCAGTTTGCTTGCCTTCACTGTGTTCTGATACCTTTTGGAGTTGCATTGATTCAGCCAGAGTTTATTTTGGGATCCATGTGTAAAATTTGTGTGGTCTTACGCATATATTCCATGAGATTGCTGTTTTATAAAATATCTGATGAATATGAATTCTTCTTACAATTAATTGATGTGATTGTGAATCAAATCTATTTTGATTTGAATCTATTTTATCAAATCTGTCTAAAATTAAAGGATATCGTTTCTGGATTAAATTGTAACTTGGGTATCTAGATGCTAATCGAATAGTTTATCCCTGAAAAATGTGCAACCCTAATTGTGACACTTGGCGGACAGAGCTAAGGCATACCAAGCTGAGTTACTGTTAAAATGAAATGTGAAAAAAAATGAACTGACAATTCATTTAAAAAGTTTGTATTTTTCAAGGTGTATCTAAGAAGTGTCCAGAAGCCGTTCCACTCATGTTCTAAGAACTATATTAAAACAAGTGACTATGTTCATAGCATATGTTGCAGTGTGAGGAAAAAGAGAGGGAGTGGGTGTGTGTTTGTGTATGAAGGAGAAGCAGAGTGTGTGCTGTTCGAAGGGCTTGGGAAGGTGAACCCAGGGCTTCTCTCTGTACAGGAAGCCCCTGATTAGCCCTAACGAGAACTGCAGGCCGTATTAATGCAGGAGCACACCTCTCCTTACCTCCTGCCATCTGCGGTTGCACCACTCTCTGCCAGACACTATAAACCCACGCAGACAGTCCCTCAGTACAGACCCACACCAAACATTTAACCCACGCATATATTTTACACATTCCTGCCCTCTGTCCAACAGTAAAAAGAAACAAATGATGAAACATTGAGCAGGACGAAGATACCCAAATGCGAGGCTTCCAGAACAAAGACTTTTGGGTCAAAGCCACAACGCCCATTACACTGCGGGCCATATGTGGCATTGACCCCTTAGATGAGGTGCTGAATGCCATTTGCATGGAGAATAACCGGATGGGGATCAAAGTATGTGAGAAGATGGTGCAATGGAAATGATGAAGAAAAGGTCCGTCTCACTCACACACGCTCTTAAATATTCTTGCAGATGGTAGAGTGGGGTGTTCTCACACACTGGGACATGGATACCCTCACATGCTCTCCTCTCTCTCCCACCCACACTTCGACATGTGTTTCACATTCAGATAGGCCATGAGGAAATCTCCAGCCACCACTCTCTCGCTCACACACAGACACACACCAATGTACATAAAGCATAGTGTGTCAGCTCAGATCAAATGGTTTGGAGGTCCGCAGCTCTGCCACACAAGACTTTATGAGCACAGATTGTAACGATAGAAACATTGAAGAGAATAAAATACAAAGTGTACATAATCTGGTGAGACAGAGGTCAGCAACTGATTACAATCTGCTACATTTACTAGTTTATTAGTTTCTAATTGATGGTATGTGACTTAGGCCATATCCACACAAACACAGCTTTAACATGGAAACGCAAACCTCCCAAAATGCTGTAATGAGTCTACCAAACCAACAGGTTGCAGTCAATTCATGTAATTTTTAAAATTAGGATTCAGCATTGAGTTTGCGAACACAGGCGCCTCTGTTTGGTGATAATACAGGAAACATATGCATGTGATCTTTTGCATTCTGTCAGCCACGATAGCAGAGTAAACAGCAACGCAGTCCTTATATCATCCGCATTACACTTGGTCTTTGTAAACAAAGCAGTCACGTTAAGTGCAGCGCATAACCACAATAGCTACGTTTCCTTGCCCCTTTTTATGTGCATTTTAGAATATTGTGTACAAAGCCTTGATGGAAAACCCAAGATACGTGCATAAATTTGTAAAGTGGATAGAATAAACTTTTATCCGATAAGAAAAAATGTGCATAAACTACAACAGGAATACATTTACAGAGTAAATCCCAGCATAGGGCGTACTGGTGTGCGATGGGGCGGCAATTATGAATGGATGAATGGACCGATTTCGAAATGTTGTTTTGGTCATTTTAAAATTCTTTAATCAAAGTCTGTCATCAGAGTGGTTTGGGATCATACACCTCCCAGAACTCTTCTTGAGCAGTCTCCGCCTCCAAAAGCAAGATAACATGAGTGAGCATTTCGTCTATATGTTCTAAGATGCAATTAAGCTATTATATATGGAAAGGGCCTTCTCCTAATGCAGCAACTTCCATTGTTCTTTTGGTATTTGGCACCAGTTTATCAGGAATTGGTGATTTTGTTCTCTTGGAGACATTGGATGGAAATGATGCAATATTCCAGTTTTATGTTTCCAGTTTTACATTACATTTTCGCGCATGAATTTAATTTGCATCTTTGGATGGAAACATGGCTATTTACAAACAAACAAAAAAGGATGGAGACCACTGTGTTATAGCACTTACATGTTATTATAGCCTGTAATGTTTCTTTTGCCACGCTCCCCCGAAAAAAATAAATAAAATCTACATTCATATCACCACGCAGATTTACAAACATAAGAACCCTGCAGAGTATCTTAATCACCATTTGATTGACAACAGTTCAATTGCACGGTGGTGCAGCGGGTAGCAATGTAGCTTTCCAGTTAGAAGGTTGCTGGTTCCTGGAAGGAGTTTGCATGATCTCCCTGTGCTTGTGTGGGTTTCCTCTGGGTTTCCCCCACAATCCCTAAAAACATACAGTAAGGTTATTAATTGAATAATCTATATTCCCTTTAGGTATGAAGTGTTGACTGAATGTTGCCCTGCAATGGACTGGCGACCTGTACAGGGTGTGCCCCCAACTCTCGCCGAATGTGCACTGGAGATAGGCACCGTCAGACCCCAAAAAGGGAATAAACGAGTTGGAAAACGAATGAATGAATAATCGACTTGCCTGTACTTATTAAGGAAATCCATGCGCTGTTCCTTCTGAATAACTTGTTTGTAGAAGTGTTCCCTTGTGTCCTTCAATTTTAAAAGTCTCTCTCTGTCCCAGACCCATTGTCTGTAGCATTTGGAATCGATAATTGTCTATAGAGGTGTTCCTTTAAAAACAAAAAAAGTCTCTTTCTTCCCCAGACCCGTTGTCTGTAGCATTTTGTAACATAAATTTGTAACATTAACTAACTTAAATTTATATTTGTGAAAACATGACTTCTGAAATAGGTAATTCTATAACCCTAGGTAATTTATGTAACTAAATAGTCTTTTAATTTTTACATTAACTTTCCTCACTGAGGTACTGACCAAGTAATTAATACAGCCATTTGGCTCTTGTCATGCTGTCCTTGTCAACATAAACCATCCTCTTCCTCCAAAATCACACAGCCTAGCATCTTGAACAGCTCTGGTCTGCATTTACAGATTATACACATAATGCACTACAGGCTCATGTGTTTTTATGTGGAGGGTGGACAACGCATACAGTTGTGCTAATAAGTTTACACACCCTGCCAAGTTTTCTGATATCTTGGCCCTTTTTCAGAAAATAAGAATGATGACACCAAATATTTTTTCCACTCATAGTTATTTATTCTCAAATGACTTTTTTCCTCTTTTAAAATCATAATGACAACAGAAACTTTCCAAATTACCCCAGTCAAAAGTTTGCACACCCTGTGGATTACCTTGATAACAAACAGAAAAATGAACACAAAGGGTTTTAAGTAGCAGCTAACCATCTTCATCTTCAACCAGTTTGCTTGTAATCAATGTTTGTGCATAAAAGATTTCTGGGCTCCAGACAGACCCTTCCCTCTTTCATCCAGTGATGTTTGACATTTCTGAATTCTGAGCGATCAAAGAGCTGTCAAAGGATCTACAAGAAAAGGTAGTTGAACTGTATAAAACAGGAAAGGGATATAAAAGATGTCCAAGGTACTGGGAAAGCGGTGTTCAAACTCTGCTTAAGAAGTGGAAAGTGAGCGATTCTGTTCAAACCAAACAAAAACCAACAGCTCAGAGAGTTCTGGAAGTTATTTGGTGAGATGAGACCAAAATTGAACCTTTTGGCCACAACCATAAATGCTCCATTTGGAGAGGAGTCAAATAAATGGAATACTAACTGCACTGTGAAACACGGAGGTGGGTCACTGATGTTTTGGGGTAGTCTGAGCTCGATCAGGAAAGTTTAATTAGAAAAGTTTCTAACCATGAGAGGGTAAATGTTGTGTTATCATTCATATTTTCTGAAAAGTGGCCGAGAAATCAAAACTTTTACCAATGTATGTACACTTATGAGTACAACTGTGGATGGTGATAGGTGGTATTTGATCCTTCCAATCTCTTCTGGACGGAACATTTTTGAGGAAATATGACATGAAGGAAATCGGCCTCCTTTACATAAGAGGAGGAAAAAAAGCAAATCGAAGAGCTATGAGACCTCCTGAAGTCACCCCGTTTCCCCAGCGCGACCAACAAAAAAAGAGCACTTCCTGTCCTCAGGACAGTGATGTCATAGGACAGCTGGGGATGTCACGTCCACTTGGCCAGCCTCTCCAGCGCCCTCTCGTTCTTTTGCTCTGACTCTCTTTATTCCATTCTTCAATCAGTTCAATTCCTTTGAGACTGCACACTGTTACAGAAGCACGTAGCACAACACACAGACTCTGTGTGCCATTCAGAATTGAATTAAGAATGCCAAAGCCAATTGAATTACAATTCCAGAAATTAAAACCAATAGGCAAAGAATAAATAGAACACGGGCTGTACATTCATTTTAAAAAAGGAATCACAGGTTCATCTTGTGCTTGTAAATATCAATTTATTAAATATGAATTGTTGGAATGGTCTCATATTGTTTTATGTTTAAGTCCTGTATATTTATAATGTTTAATGGTCACTATTTTCTGCTGGTAAAAGAGCAGATTTAGGCCCATTACAGGGCTACTTGCCCTCACAATAGACTACTTGCACTGAGCCTTTCTGAAAATGTACATTTCACCCATCAGGATTCATCCAATCAGATTATTGAACCTCAAAAGGGGATCATTTAGTTATTTCAATGGCTTTTAACCAATTTAGTGTATGTAAACAATATACTATATAATTATTTTCATGTTTAGAGTCATTTGAGTTAGTAAAAGCCCTAAAAACATGTACCGGTACTTTTCCAGCTTATTCATAATTGCTAATCATATTTAAAGATGATATTAAAAAAGTTTTGTGATTCAATTTTGTGAAATGTATGAATAAGAATTAAGATTCGCTGTAACCGATAGCATTAGCAAGCTAATCATTTCAGTTGGTTATGCTACAAATCAAAAGTATCGAAACACATAATTTTTTTCGAAATGCATCTTTTTTCTAATGTCAAATATTTTATAATCCATAAACTGTATAATTCCTGATTATTGTTTGTAAAAAAAAAAAAAAGTCAATGAGACCAAAAAAGCCGTTGGAAAAGTTACAGCACAGTATGGGATTGCAGTTTTTTTGTCTCTGACGAGGATATTTGATTTTACACGAAGTGAGTCAGTTTGCAACAGATAAAAGAGTGCTGCACATATATCAACTAACCTTGATCATGTTCTGTTGGTTACTAGATGCTAAGCCAACACCATAAAATGGAGATACTACCTTGACTAAGTTTAGAAAATATGAAAAGTGAACATTTATTCATTTTCCAACCCGCTTATTCCCTGTTTTGGGATTACGGGGGTCTGCCAGTCCCCATCTCCAGCACACAGACCAGTGGGGGAAACCGGAGTACCCGGATGAAACACACGTAAGCATGGGGAGAACATGCAAACTCCTTCCAGGAAGGTCATCGGTGAGCCTCAAACCGACAACCTTCTAACCGGAAGGCCACAGTGCTACCCACTGCGCCATTGTGCCGCCAAAAAGTGAACATTTACAAACTTTTTGAAAAATTAATCTAATAATGCAAATGTATTTTATAGTTTTCAATTAATGAATAATGTAGAATTCACTTTAAAACAGTCAATTTTTTTAATTGTTCGTGCAATTTGAACTTATGATCCGGACAATTTCTATTTTAAGTTTTTGTAGAAAAAAGCACCACACAAATAAAATTAACTTAATCTTAGCTTGTTATGTATTTCCAAACCACAACCCGTAACGGATAAATCATCCGAAGCAGAATAGGCAAAGAGGCCCCTGTGAAGATTAAAAATCGTATTATCAACTATTCACATCATAGTCAATTATTGATCCACTTGAAAATCTGAAAAAACCAAAAACAATCAGCATTAATGCATTACTACAGTATAAATGTTTCAATGAGGTATGACAGATATCAAGCGCTTTATAAAAAGCCAATTTAACGAACCATTTGACATTCAAATGGGACACTGAATGGAAGAATGAGAGACTGAATAAAACTAAACAGCTTAAAAGTTGTACAGTAACAGTGTTTGTACAGATACAAAAAATAAAATGAAAACCGAGACTTGCACAGAGACAGAAATGAGACTCCATAAGATACAAGTGAAAGCTTCTGACACATAACTGATGCTGTCAGACTGATCACTGGGACTGAGAAAAAAGGAAGCTGGTATTAATTTAAGAAGCTGACCGAGAAAATGTCAATGAGATCAAAATGAGACATAAATGAGATAGTGGCTGCCTTTCTCATGTGTACTTAGGTAAGACTGGCAGAGAGAAATCTGAAAGGCTGCTTTTCTCATACTTATTTATCGGAGTTAGAAACCCACAAATACAGACTGGCATATTGTATAATAAACAGATGAAAAATGTCATATAAACATTTGACATATTGTCATATTAAACGTTTACTCAGATAGAGGTGAGATAAGAATGAGACTGACAGACAGTTAAGACAGTAGTAGTATAAACACATATTGAGACAGAAATGAGCATCAAAAAATTTGTCAATGAGATTGTGATGGAAATTTGAAACTATCTCTTGAAAAAAAGGTAGAGATGCGACTTGAAATGAGACACAAACGAGACTGCCTAAGAATGTCATGAAAGATTCTGAGCCAGAACCAGTGCTGTAAGACAGGACTGGAACAGAGAAAAATTAAACTGGTATTAATTGAAAAAGCTGATACTGATAGAGAACATCACTGAAACAAAAATGAGACCCAGGGGAAACTGGCAGAGACAGAGCTGATTCTAAAAGAGAAAGATGAGACAAAACCGAGTGTCTACCTTTCTCATGTTCATTTATCGGAGTTAGAATCTTAAAGATACAGAGATGAGACTGGTAAACTGTGTAAAGAAAGCATGAAAACTGAAAAGTGAGACTGTTGTACAATGAGAAATTGGAATTGAGACCATCCGAGATAAAAAAAAAAACAGGAACTTAAGAGGGGATACTGACACTAAAAAAAGAGATGCTCAGCAAAGGTATGACTGAGATGAGATGAATATAAAGTTAAAACTAAAAATTGAGAATTGAATGAGACTGTAACAGAGTCTGAACTGAGAAGAGAAAAGAAGTGAGAGTGGTACAAAATATGAGACTTAACACTGAGATGTACAGTAAACGAACTCTATCAAGATAGAGATGAGAAATGAATGAGACTGACAGTCAGTTGAAACACATACTGAAATAGAAATGAGCATCACAGAAAAAATAGCAATGAGACCACTGTACATATTTCAGGCCGTCGCAGGGAAAAAAAGTTAGAGATGAGAGACAGTGAGACTTGCACTGAGACAAAAATGAGACTATCAACAAAGAACACAAAAAACACATGGAAATGAGAATAGTGTGTTAAAATAAGTCTAACTAAAAGAAATTATAAATGAAAATAAGTAAATGAGAGCAGCACATTGGCTCAGTGGGTGATACTGCAGCCTTTAGTAAAAAGATCACTGGTTCGTGGCCAGCCAGAGGCTTCCCTGGGGGGCTTTTCATGTTCTCAATGTGTTTGGATGAGTTTCATCTGCGTTTCATCTCATCCCATCTCATTGTCCGTGCCCAGGTCGCAGAGGGAGCAGTCTAAGCAGGGATGCCCAGACTTCCCTCTCCAAGCACACTTCCTGCAGCTCCTCAGGGAGGACCCGGAGGCGTTCCCAGGCCAGCTGAGAGACATCGTACCTCCAGCAGGTCCTGGGTTTTCCCTAGAGGCTCCACCCAGTGGGACATGCCCGAAACACCTCTCCAGGGTGGCGTCCAAGAAGCATCCGGAAGAGATGCCTGATCCTCCTCAGCTGGCTCCTCTTGATGTGAAGGATCAGCCACTCTAAACTGAGCTCCTCCGGGGTGACAAAACTTCTCACCTTATCTCTAAGGGAGGGCCCAGCCACCCTGAGGAGGAAACTCATTTTGGCCGCTTGAATCCAGGATCTTGTCCTTTCATTCATGACCCAAAGCTCATGACCATAGTTATCAAGTTAATAGAATGCTCTGAATTCCCTTTAGAAGTGAATATGTGTGTGGTCTGTGATGAACTGGCGACCAGCCTAGGGTCTACCCTGGTTTTCGCCTGAAATGCGCCAGAGATAGGCCATGTGACACCGAAAAGGAAGAAGCATGAAGAGAAAACAAATGAACGAGTAAACAAGGAGAATGGCATCCAGATATTGATCTCAACATCACATTTTAAATGGCTCACATGCCTTTTCTAATTTTACAAGCACGTTTGCTGACTTGCATACTTGAGGATTGCTAGGCAAATCATTCATAAACATGTGACAAGATGGAACCTAAGCCTCAGTTCTGCCTTGCCTTCTCCACCTCCTAACTCGTCAGCTGAGTGTACCAAAAAAAGCAGGAGAGACTCATTGGAAACAGCTGTCCCCTGATCTGATCTGCTCACCTCACACTCCCACCAGTCCATTCATTCAGCATCACCTCTGAGCCACAACAAAAACTCACTCCAAAACCATTCGTCTTCTTGCTGGAGAATGCTGGGAATAGAGGGCTGAAGTAAGAAGGGATGTGTTTTGCCAAGACTGTACTTTTGATCGGAAACTGAGGGAAGGCAGAAAGGGTTTAGGGTGTGTGCCCTCCACCTATACACACTGATGTGCGGAACAGCAGGACATCCAGCAAGGAAAATGAATCCCCTAAACATCTTCCCCTTACTCTTCCCTAAACCCACCCTATCCCCTGCTGGCTACCATCCTTCCACAAATACACAGTCTTTCTCCCTGTTAAGCACTTTGTACAAACAAATGCAGATGTTTTGGACCCTTTAATGGATTTACACAGCCAAATCATATATAAAAGCTACATATATGTTTCATAATGCATATATGAAAATGATACATTTTTCAAGCTTTAGGCTGTATTCCATTCCCTTCCACCTTGCAGCCCTACCTTTCTCTTTCCCCTCCATTTGAGGTGAAGGGGTGTCCCAATTCTTGTTTGGACAAAGTGGTAGAGCTAAAGTCTTAACCCACACGTCAAATGAAAGGGAAAGATGGATTTTTTGTGCTGTGCATATGATTGTTGCCTACGAGAAGATGGCCAGCGCGAGCAAATAGTGAGTACCCACACAAATGTGAGTAATTTTCTCATTTATGAAAGTTTATTGTCATATGTGCATCCATTGGTCAGCAAAATGCGACTTAAATCACAAAAATATTTAGTTTTACAGAAATAATATGCCAATTTTGTCCTAATACACTAAGATTACCCAATATACTTGTGTATATAACACTTTATGACATCTATGGTTTCTTAGGGGTACATTTCTTGGTTTTTCATGTTCGCCTGCTCCTCATTGACCTATCCTGCACTTCGCTCCCTCATCTCCCATTGTTTTATATATATATATATATTAGGGGTGTAACGGTTCACGGTATGTATTGAACCGTTTCGGTACGGCCTGTTCGGTTCGGTACACTTGCGTACCGTTTCGGTATTCTGTATTTTTATTAAATGATATAAATCTATTATTAGCACGATATTAAGCGCAGTGGAACAATTTTCCTAGGCGAGTTTCCACAGGGACGCTATTGAGTGATGGGCACGAGCGCGAGTAGGAAAATGGCATGGCAAAAGCGAAAGAGAAGCCAGAGCTTGAAGACCCTCTCACCTCACTACGGTCTCGTGTTTGAGAACACTTTGGCTTCTCTGTTAAAATACATAACGGGGATAGACGAGTGGATAAATATATATATAAATTATCTTGGATACCGCCACCTTTAATTCATGTCCTCAATGTCTTTTTGTTTGTGTAAGTCTGCTGAAATATATTACTAAATAATATTTAAAAAATTGCTCATTTTGACAGCTTTTGCAATATTGTTTCAGTACAAAACAAAATTGTCAAAAGTACATTCACATAAGTGTTGTCGCCTTGTAATATGAGCTTCACCTGTGATTACTAATGGATCAATTATGTGTCAGGTGTGTATCAAAAAAACTACAGCACACTAGACCTCTGCAAACATGCCTAAGATTCATCCTGAGACTAAGATGTTGATTATCAAGAGGTTGAAGAACAGACCCACGGTTGATATGGCAGACACTAAAGACACTTTACGCAGTAAAGTTTGGTGGCAGAAAAATCATGGTCTGGGGTTACATCCAGAATGAAATGGGATCTGTAATGTGGAAGGCAACATCAATAATCTAAAATACCAAAACATCTTAGCTACTTCGTATATTCCCAACCATTAAAGAGGCCAAAATCTGCAGAAGGATGGTGCTCCTCCATCTTCACATCAGGTAATCCAGGATTGGCTAATCCAGTCACCAGACAGGAACATCATTGAGCATGTCTGGGGTAGAATGAAGATGAAACCAAAGAATATTGATGAACTCTGGGAGGCATGCAGGACTGCTTTTTTTGCTGTTGACCTTTATTAAATTGTATGAATCCTTGCCAAACCGCATGGATGCAGTCTTCCAAGCTCATGGAAGTAATGCAAGGTATCTCACAGCACCACCACTTAATTCGCGAGCATATTTATGTATTTTGAGTCATGTATTTAATGCGACAAAACTTTACCTTTATGCTTTGATTAAATTATTATTATTTTCAATGCATTTAACAAATTTTGGGAGTGTTTACCGATAAATTTGAGCTATTTGTAACACCAAGTAGATTAAACCTTTATCCGAAGGCTTTTTTTGGATACCGATTCAGTTTACAGAACAGATGAATGCACGCAGTTTCGTTTGAGATTTGTTTGCTTTCACACCAATGCTTTTGTATTCTATAAATTGTATATACACACTGGCAAATTATGAGTGTATACAGAAGTGCCTAAAAAGCTCCAGATTATGGAAGAAGGATCTAAAAGTTCATTCAAATACACAAACAACTTCAAATGTGTTTAAATAAAATGGTAATGAAAATAACAATGTACCACTGTAATAATCCTGTTGCGCTATCATGGAGTCCCTTTTTTAAATGACCCAGAGCTGTATTTCCAAAAACACTTAGCATAAACTCTCTAAACCCTATAAAATTAACTTTCTCTATCTCCAAAATCTTCTAAAAGGGCAACGCAGGTGCAGTTTTGAAATGGAAAACAGTTACTATGCCAGATATTATAATAAACTAAATGAGATAACAGAGCTCAAAATGACAAGACTTTTACTATCTATTTCTCTTTCTCTTCTACCTGATTGTCTGCTTGTTTTCCCTGGTTACTCCCCACTTCCGTTCCCAGGCCGTGAGGTGGGATTTTGGCCACGCCGCACATAGTTTCCAGTCCCGAAGGCCAGCAGCGGCTCCTCCTGTCCTCCACATGCGACGACATGAAACCTTGCACTGATTTCAGTTCAGACACCTGTTCTGCAGCACCCTCACTCAACCTGGAGATGCACAAACATTCAATGGTTTTATAAGCCATTAAAAAAATGGCTTCTAAATTTCAACAAACAAAGTCATTTTTTTCTAAATTTCAGTATTTCGTTATAAAATGAGAAAATGGTTTCCATAAAAAAATCATGAAAGGTCAGAATTTTCATTGATGTCGTCTGCCTTGACTCAGATAAAGATCAGATTCTCATACTTTTTCATGCCACCGTACAAGTATAACACAGCATTGTGACAAAAGGAGCAAATTCAATTATAAAGATATAAAAAATATGCCAACTTTGATGTCTTTCCCCATAGAACTGATTTGATTGTGTGTAATGTGATTGTGCTAAACATCTCCCGGCAGTGTAATAATCAGGCCTGAAAGAGAAGGTGGTCGTCCCTGATGATAAGGGCTGCTGTTTGACTCACGGAGGTCAGAGGGAGATGTCAGTTTCTTATTGAATTACACTCATAGCAGCTCAGACTGGCGGGACAGAGGGCTCTCTGTGCCATGCTCTCCAGACAGGAAACTGCCAGTCTCTTACAGATTAAGCCTCTTTCCTCTCCACTCTCACCTCTGGATGACCCGCGGACCTCCTGACCTCCAGAGTGGCACGGGTCCAGCGGGCATAAAAACACACATGCTAAAAAAGGTTTTATTCTTCCCTTTAAAATCCGTTTCTAAATCTGATGCACAAATAACATGGGCACTGCTCTGGAATGCATCTGTAAAGCTTTCAATTTTTATGAATTTAAATGTCAATACTCTATCCATGTAGCCACAACTCTCCGGATCCAAAATTGCTTGTTCCACCACAAACAAACATTGGTAGTAATTTTATCTCTGTGTTATACAAGCAGTAATGCAAAGCACCTGCAACTGAAGCCGAAACAGCCCAAGAAATGACCTGCGCCCCACTGTCACCCAAACACACACACACACACACACACGCACACACACACACACACACACACGCACAAACATTCACACTAGCACTGTAGGCCTTATCTGTAAGAAAACAAATCTGAATGTGCCTTTTGCTTTTAATATAGTTTATTTTACAATTATTAATCGCAAAAAAATATTTTATTTGGTATTTACAATTATTACAAAAATATTACAATTATCATCTTGCATCTCATTGTGCATCGGAATATCAGAATTTTTAGTTTGTAAGTAGTTATTACCTAAATACATACACTAACTGGCCACTTTATTAGGTACACATGACCAACTGCTCATGTCTAATCAGCCAATAACATAGCATCAACTCAATGCATTTACGCATACAGATATGGTCGAGATGATCTGCTCCAGTTCAAACCGAGCATCAGAATAGGGAAATAGGGGGATTTAAGTCACTTTTACGTGGTATTTCAGAAACCGCAGATCTACTGGCATTTTTATGCACAACCATCACTAGGGTGTAAAAAAGAGAAAATATCTAGTGAGCAAAAGTGGATTTCAAAAGCCTTGTTGATGCCGGAGGTCAGAATAGCTATACTTGTTCTAGCTGATATGAAGGCAACAGTAACCCAAATAACCACTCGTAACAATCAACGTAGGCTTAACAGAAAATTGAGGCTAAAATTTGCGCTGGCTGATCAAAATTTGACAATAGAACTTTGGTAAAGCCTTGATTTCTTCGACATCCAGATGGTAGGGTCAGAATTTGGACCAAAAGCAATAATCCATCCTGCCTTGTATCAATGGTTCAGGCTGGTGGTGGTGGTGTCATGGTGTGGGGAATATTTTCTTGGCATGTTTTGGGCCTATTGGTACCAATTGAACATTGTGTCGATGCAACACCCTACCTGAGTATTGTTCCTGACCATGTTCATCCCTTAATTATGACAACTATTTCCAGTAAGATAATGCACTTTGTAATCTCAGACTGGCTTCTTGAACATGACAATGAGTTCACTGTACTTAAAGGGCCCCCATCTGCTGCAACTGGACTAAACTCTTAGGAGGAATGTTTCCAGTGCTTTGTTGAATCTATGCCACGGAGGATTAAAGCAAAGGTGGAATCACCTCAGTACCAGCAAGGTGTACCTAATAAAGTGGCCAGCGAGTGTAAATAAATCCACACAGGTGTTAGTACATTAGGAAGGTGCAATTTGTTTGAGTACCATGTAAGTGTACAGTGGGATACCAGAACCAGAAAGATGAGTGGAGTACAGGTGTGATGTGTTCTGGTTGGAGGTTTTGTAATAACCTTTGAAATTAGTTGCACTTTGATGAATACGTTATTATCTGAGCTGAAAATGGATGATGAGGATCTATTGCACCTATTCGGAGGTGGAGTAAGCACAAACTGAACCATTCAAGTCGCGTTACTATCAACTGTTACTATCACCCTCCCTAAAATCTCCCATCATTGCCATTAGATGTAGATAATGTGCAGAGAAGTGACTCATAATAATCTCCACGAGTCCAAAATTTCGATGGAGGCTTGTGTTGATTTCAAGCTCCATTTACGAAATCCTGCATCAAAACCAACTGAGCAGATCTTATGCCAAAAGCACAGCTGTACGTGGCATGGTTCATGTAATTGTTTTAGCCTTTTTCTGAATCTATTGGCTCTTTTATTTCCCATGCGTTTCTTGTCTTCTCTAACAGGAAACAGCAAACCGAACATTTCATAACGCTGTTTTAATGCACTTGCAGATGAGTAAATAAAAGCATGAGAAATACCACAGGCCCTTGTTTGACCAATCATATATCACTTGTGCTAAACGGAGGGCGGCTCTCCTTTCATCTCACCGTGAGGGTGAATGCCGTCCTATATTAAGGCCACATGTAATGCCCAGCACTCTGTCTGCAATAAAAACAGAGGTTTATTAGGCATAGTGAGAGCTCTTTTAGCTTGGGTTTCAGGGTCACGAGCCTTCCATTAGCAATAGGGTTAACTGAGTGTTAGGAGAGTACCAACACAGCAGTTGTTCTCCAGCACAAATACTGCGAGAGGAGGGTCAGCTAAATAATATCTTACAGTGTATATTGAAAAAGCCATTAAGCTTCTTTCATGCCTTGATTGTTAACCCAATCATTATTGGCACATTCATTATGATTTAAGCTACTGTTTCGTTTTGCTTCCAGAGAATTCCGCCCAAGTTAAAGTCTGTTTTCCATTGGTCATTCTATGAAGTTCCATTAAATTACAGAAAGCTATGAACTAAAGTCAAAACTCCAAAGCAAAACATTTACAATGGTTTTCTTCACATATATTTCTATATAAATAGATTGTACAATCACTGATATCCACATTCCATAGCAGTGGAAAAACAAAATTTTCCCCCCCAAAAAACTAAATTGAAATTTGTTCTATTGTTCTACCCTATTCTGAAAAAAAAACAGCAACAAAAGTAGATTTTTAACAAATAACATAGCATTAAATATTCAACATATTTTATTTGAAACGTTCCCAAATGTCTCTATGAGTAACAAATCAACCCCCATTTCTCTATGAATGACTCCTGGCTATGGAGGGGTTTGGTGACAGAATACGATGCACATTATGTCACCATAAGTGATATAAAACAACCCCCATGTTTTTATGATTTCTCAAATCTGAGCTATGATTTCGCCAAATTGGTTGCTAGGATAAACAGTTTGGTTGCTATGGAGGGGTCAGTGACATAATATGATGTTGCTTTGTCACTTTAAGTTATATACATCAACCCCCATGTCTTTATTATTTACCAAAGTTAAGATATAGCTCATAAAATGTGGTTGCTTGCTATGGTAAACAGTTTCGTTGCTAGGGAGCTGTCGCAAAAATGTAAGTTGTTACTACGATTAACATAAACAAATCCCCAAAATGGAAGAGTATTCAAACAAACCATCATTTCCGGTGGCGCTAGATACAAATTCTCCAATTAGCAACTGTACATGTAGAAAAAGTGGAGAGAAAGTGACTCGTAACCATCTCAAAATAAGTCCAAAATGTAAGCTTGTGTTGATTTCAAGTTCCATTTATGACATCCTGCATGAAAATGGAAAAAGTTTAGGGCTGCATTTTCGCAGAAGCTACTCATCATGCAATATGATCAGGTGATATGATTGACCACAAATTTAGAATTAATTAAGAATTATCTTCAGCTGCCTACATCCACACGATATACCTGCAGAGTTCCAATCTACCAGCAGAGTTCCCCCAAAAACTGTGTGCAAGTTTATTTTAAAGAAATACTGCTATTTTGAAAGCAAATGGTGGTCACACCAAATATTTATTGGATTTTTGTTTATTCACTGAATTTTGTTCTTTGATGAACACAAATGATTGACTTTTCGATGTTGGAATACATGCATTGTTTATAGCACCTGCCTAAACTGTATGCACCGTACTATACCGGCCAGGTTAAAAAATACAAATGTCCCCAGTAAATATGCAGCTCTTGATTAAGTCCAATCTTTTTTTTCTGGAAAAAAACGAAATTAAATTAAACGGTTTTATTGAGCTGCCATAATTTCTTAATTTCAGCCAGTCCTTTGGGATTGATTGGAATGTTTCAGGTCATATCACATAGCAAGGGTGTTTTTTAAACAGATGGACTCATGTGTCACTCAAATATCTGACACACAGAAAAACAAAATCATGGCTGATGTCAAATTAAGCATTACTCAGTCAGCTCAAAAGCATTCTGAACTCCATCTGCTACAATTTTTAAACTGCAGTAGAGAAAGAAATTGCTGATTTTAATGGTTTTTTAAGATATTTTTTTGCCAGATTCAAAAACCCCATCAATATTTTTCAGGCACCCGGTAAAACATTATTGATTGGTATATTTACTAAAAGGCAAGGTAGGGGATTTCTTGGATCCAAAGCTTACATTCAAATGCACCAAAACCAGTAGAGCCGACTCCCTTTACTCAAAGTACACAGTCTCCAGTCTGCAAATCAATTTCAAATCAACAACAACAACAACAAAAAAAAACATTAGAAGTCTGGGGCCTTTTAAGTATGCTATTATACTATTTTTATTAAAATTTTCTCATTTAATTATACAATAATTCCACACCAAAATAAAATTGGGAATGAACAGTGAACAGTTTTTATGTTTTATACCAAAAATCTAAAGTAGTGTAGGAAAATGCGCGATGGTCTTTATTTTACAGACCTTAATCCGGTGTCATCAGTGCCAACTAGTAGTGAAAATAAGGGACAATGCTTGGAAGTACAAGATCTGTGATATGGCCTGTGTTTACAAAGTTCTAGGAAATGTTCTTTTTTTATACAATTTTCACATTGTTTTGAGCTAGAGTTTGCTTTTGGGGGATTCATAAATTTGTATTTTGTCAGAACACACATTTTGTTGGACTTTTGTTATAAAAAAATACATTTTTTAGATTTTTGCAGTAAATAGGTCATTTATTTTCTTCTAAGGGTTAGACTATAAGTGGGTTGTGTCATTCCTACTTAATTAAAAACAGTCAGTGTTCAGGGACTTCTAAGGGTTAATAATAAAGACATGTTAAGAGTTGTGTATTAAAATGAAATTACTTTTGTTACATGCATATATATCTGCATGTATATTATATTTGGAAAGCTTCTTATTGAAGCTAACCGGTCCACCTTTAAAAGACAGCTTTCCAGTTTATTCCATCCTCAACTTCAGTTTTTGGGGAATAAACAATTGGAAAATTTGCCACATTTTCCGATTCCATTTTATTTTTGGAATGCCTCATAATCCAAAGGGTATGAATACTTTACTGTAGCATTTTTGAGTTATTCCATCCTGAGCTTGGCTTTTTGGGAAGAAGAAAATGCATTTAGTGAAATTATGCGCATTTTCAAGGGCAACATAGTACACTCACATACCACACAATCCTCATCAATGAGTTTCTGAAAATTCTTTGTCCCGATAAACTAAAGACAAAAATATGTTTTTATATTCATTGATAGCTTTCTCATTACTTATTTCTAAATGAAACAGACACAAAAACACACTTATTTAGTGTGTTTTTGTATTTTGTCGGAACACTCTCATCTTGTTGGACATTTGTTGTAAAGAAAACATTTTTTTTTTAGATTTTTGCAATAAAAAGGTGTGCTTTCCCATGCATTTGCGTTGCTTTGGATTCTTTCTGTACTTCTAAAAGTGTGCTTTTCTATTTTATCGCCCGCTGTTTCAAACCATAAACATCTATCTAAAAAAAGTTCCATTCATTGAGCACGGCTAAAAGGAAGAAAACATTTTAGCCATAATCGTGGAGGTGATTTTAAATGGTTTGACTGATTACTACAACAAACTTTGCTCTTGTAGAGTACAAATGGATACCAGGCCCCCAGTAAAGCTCTTAATAGCATCATGGGTGGCGCTTGAATGCAAATGTGTAACTGATCAACTCTGAAAGTGATACCTGCACAAATCTCTTTGCTCTCCAGAATCTCTTTAAATGGATCTCAATTAAACTTTTACTTGAGATTAAGGTTGTGGTGGATGTCCCAGCAGTGCCCCTCTCTTTATGTTTAATCAGATACTCACAGTAATAAATGCCCACCCATGTAGCTGCACATTAAACACACAAAAGCTCAATAAAACCAGCGTTAAAGAGTTTTTCTTTGCTGTGAAAAGGGATTTTTTTCTTGGATTTCATCTCTGTTGTCCTCTTTTCTTTTTTGGTTTCCCAATTGATATGTATACGTAGATACTGTCCGTTGTCATGGCACCATCTTGGTACAGGACGGGGAAGATCGGAGTCTACGCTGACAAGTCTTCTTTGAAAAGAATTATAATTGATATCGACACTAAATGCTCTGTTTGTTCTGATGAACCTGAAACATCTGCTCACTTCTTTTGGAATTGCGCAGAGAGATGTTTTCTGGTGTGAATTTCTAGGTTTTATTAAGCACTGTGTGGAATTTGACTAAGTTCACTTATAAAACCGTCATATTTCTATATATTTCAAAATCAAATGTAGATTTATTAATTCCTTGAACTTAACAAAGCACATTGTTTCTGATCATTTCTGAAGAACTTTGATCTTTATGGAAAAACCTGAGACATACACTTCTGACATTTCTTCTGTACTGTATTTATAAACATTTTATGTTGTTATTAATATTTTTTCCATCCTTCCTTTATTCAACTTTTGAATTTTACAATTGTACTGTGCCTTGAGACAAGATCAGTTACTTATTGTATAATAGTAAAATGTCCATTCCTTTATTTTTGTATTATTTGTAATATTATTGTTATAATTTATTTTTGTTCTAATGCAAATTATCTATTTCTTTATATTTTATATACATTTATTTTTAATTTTTGATTACTTTTTCTATATTATCATCAGCTTTGTTATTAGTTCCAATATTGCTGAAGTTTGTGTTAAGTTTATGTAAATGTATATTAAATGTATAAAATATTTAATCCTATTTAATAATATATAATAATAAGTTTAATTTATATAGCGCTTTTCACAACAGACATTGTTTCAAAGCAGCTTTACAGTAAACCAACAAGTTTAAACTAAAAAAGAGAAAAAATTAGTTAATAAGTGGTGTATATGTCCCTGATGAGCAAGCCTGGGGCGACTGTGGCAAGGAAAACTCCCTTTTTGGAAGAAACCTTGAGAGGAACCGTACTCAAAAGGGAAACCCATCCTCATTTGGGCGACAACAGCCATACTGTATTACAAAACTATCTGACATTTCTAATAAAAACATGGACTGAAAATGAAGTGAGCTGTGGTTCTTATATTCGCTGGCAGAATGAACAGTGCAGTAGACGTCAATTGGTCCTGTACTACGATTGCGGTGGCTCTGTTGCATCGGACCAACAGACGGTCCCGTTTCACGAGGTATCTGTGTATAAGATATATACGTGTTGCCCTATGTGGCGCGGGGTGCATCTATTGTACCAACTGCAGGCAGGGAGCATCATTGCAATATTTCCTAGACCCAGACTAAGAGCACCCTGCTGAGAAACCAACCGAATATTCGTGCGAAGGTGTGTTGATGCCTTTAGTCCTGTTTCCACAACTAATTTTTAATATTTGCGTCCACTGTATATTTCAGCAGCATTTTTGTCATACTTGATGAAATCTCCCCTCGTGACCAAAGCATCATGGGACAGTTCTCTCATGCCGTGACCTCCCAACAATTACTGAGGGGACTTCAATGTTAGATCAAGTAGCACAGGCTCATCCACGTTTGAATCTAACCAGCAAGGCATTAACAACCTGACCCCATCCCTCATTTTGATCCATTTCCTGTCTCTCTGCCCAGAAAGTGTAAAAAACACAGAAAAGGTAAATCTTTAGAAAGAAACCAAGCTCAAGGTGATGATGGACTGTGTGGAAGTGTATAAGCTGATGGCTGAAAAAGGCCAGAGCTCAGATTGCTGAGAGCACCATACGCTTGGGACGGAGTGATGGAAAGAGATCCGCCAGCCACTTTACGACTTTTACTTATGCCCCTTCGGTGGATGGAGAAAAGGTTCTCTCTTTCACCCGTTCTCAGATTCACATAAAATCCAAGATATTTCATGATTTATGGGGAAAGGAAGAGAGGAAGAGAAAGAAATGGAGAGAGGGAGGGGGTGCAGTGGCAAGGGGGTTCAAACATGATGCAAACCATTTGGAGGAAAGAGAATAGTCTGCCAGCACAGCCTGCTCTGTTTAAAATGGGGAGGAAGTGACCGTATATACAGCATGCCAGGACTTTGCTCTCTCCTCCAACGCACACATACTATCAGTGCTGAGGTCAGTCGCTGGCCATTGGCTGCGGAGTGTGTTTGTTATTGTTATATTGTGTTTCTTTACATCACTGTTAAGGCCACCGCCGCCGTTATTATCGTTGTTCTTATTATTACAATCTATGATACTTGGGGGCAAACATGAGGGCAAGGATAAAGCAGCGCAAGGAGATGGGGGAGATCAAGAAGAAGACGGGATTGAAAAATACAAGAAGGAACACAAGGGAGGATGAGAGGTCACCATTTTCCCTTCCATGACTTGCTCTTCCGGAGCTTGGAGATGGAGACCCTCCCAGGGGCATGACTGTGCCATGACACAGAGGCTGAGCAGAAGTGAGAATAAAGGCCCAGGCCACATGGTTCCATAGATATTTTACTTTTAGTGAAGAGTTACACGATTGCAACGTTTAGATCAGTCAATGTGGCAATCTCTCATGAGCAAAGTGCATTTAAGCAACACAGCTTGAGATTTAAACCCACAATCTTTGTATTGTTGGTGGCATGCCTGACTGTGCTGCGGGAAACCTTGGGCCATCCCCGAATGCCTCCGAATCCATCATAGTATTTTTTTGAGTTATCAATGGCACCATTTTATAAAATGTCCAAACATAATAGTCATTTTCAGGAAAAAAAATATGTGCAAATGTCCCCCAAAAGACTACCAATAGGCAGCTGAAGACACAGCAGCCAATTAGAAGCAAAATGTGAACTGGGTATGTTTGCAGCCTGCAAATCACAGGTCTTGTACTTCCAAGGGTTATCACATCTATCACACCACTAGATGGCACTGATGGCTCTGATTTGGGGACTGTAAAATGAAACTGAGAGATGATTACGCATTTTCTCACATTTTAATTACCTTGCAAAGGATGTGTTATAACTCTTGTAAGGTTCTATAAAGCTAATAAACTTTTTCAATCCCACACATTATATTTTACTCAAAATTTAATAACAAGTGGGGTGCATCATTCCTACAAAATTCAAAACAGCCGGTGTGATTAGCATACGCATTGGTGTGGCAAGAGACTTCAAAGAGTTAAAACATCAAAAATTTTGTTGTTTTTATTTGTGACGAGTCACAATTTGGCCTCCACCTTCTTGCTAACCGTTCTCAGTCAAACAAGGCATTGTTTCAACTGCTTCTGAACCAACAAGACGTTTCTGACATGTTGAATGTTTGCTGGGAGAGCAAAAAGGTCAGAGGTTCATTAATATTTAAATTATTGACCAATTAGAGAGAACTACAGATATTAGCTGAGTGAGAAGCCTGGATGAAGGATTTAGCAGCTTGTATTTATTCAAATTAATGTATTTATTGTATATTTATTTTAAATAATGTATTTTACATACAAAAATTGCTATATCCAGATACCATAATTGGACTGAATAATTTTCATATTCAAAGAAAATTAATGATGATGCAAATATGTTTGTATCTCTTTACAGAAACAGGATGAAGATGGGTAAAGTCCATTAGTGATCAATGACACAAAACACTGATAGAAAGCTCTTCCAGTGGATTTTACATAAAATGATGGGGCCGGAGATAGTGTGTTTCTCCCATCATACCCTTGGGCACCCACTCCTTTGCAAAGTCAGCTGGATTCACTCCACAGCTGGTGGGAACAGGGAGGGGGCATTGGGTGAACACACACAGGGCACTTTCTGGAAGAAAGAGCCTGGCAAAGGAGCAAGTAAAGTACCGGAAAAACAGCTCAAGAATGTTTTATGATTTGCAGAGAGTCCCAACAGACTGGTTGGATGTTAGGCAGGGCAAGATTACAGAGAGGACGTGTGATTGATGAAGTTCTCTCCTGGTGAGTTGGCACTCGTGAGCTGGTTAGCCAACCTCTCAAGCTGCCACATGTACAGAAATCCACTGCCAGATGAAAACACACATTCTCCCAGGTCATATCTCACCACTCACTCTTACCCTCTTGCCTCCCAAGTTTTTGGCAAACGGAGTCTCGCACACATTGGAAGGGATGCAGAGGCATTTCACAAGAGCAGCAATCGGAGGAGGCCAGGGTGGCACTGGGGAGCACTCGTTTGTGTGGGAATTCAACTTTACTGAGCTCTACTTAATTTATTAATTTATTCATGGGCTCATTTTACAATACCTGATAACGTACCGTCACCTAAATAGTTTTGTTTCCTAAAATTGGTCAAACCTTTGTACTGTTAATGGAAGCCCAGTTACATAGAAATCACAATATTTAACAAAAACACAATTGTTTTACAATTTTATAAATGCCCTTCTGGCTGGGTTCACCTGCATAGTTAGTTAGAGAGTGTAGTAACCTTATCTTCAGAGCTCTGTTCTCCGATTGGACAAGATTTGCATGCTTATTTGGGCTCTGCTAAATTGTCTGTCTATTGACGAGTTAGTGTGATAAACATAAGATGGTATAAAGTTATAGTAAACACAAGTAAATAGACCTGCAGTATAAACTAGCATTGATAAATGCACAGATAAGCTCAATAGTGTACTTGGAGTGATCTCTAGAGGGAGCAGATTTGTTTTGGTAAAATGAGAGGGCAGTGGTCAACAAAAAAAAAAATAGATTGTATTTTTGAAATATAAAAAAAAGAGGAATAATGTCCAGAATACAGCGAGTCTGTTGCGCATTTATGAACACAGAGCAAAATTGTGGGCAAAATAGTGCTTCTAGACCAAGCCTTTTCCACTCTGCTTGTCCAGCTGGCTCCAACAACAAACTAGATGTTTTGTTCACAAACTTTGATGTTGACTTGAAAAAGTGCAATTTGATAATGTAATACAATTTTAATAGTTTAAAAATTATTTTTGAAAATGTGCCACTTGAGACTAAATGTGATATAAACTTTACCGCGTTTAATAATTTTCCTGAGCTGAGCTATAAATTTTTTTGCTGGGGTAAAAATCTGGTTGTTAGGGAGAAATCAGTGACTATGAGTGATTTATACCAAGACCTATGTTCCTAACATTTTATGATGTTGAGATGCAGATCTGTTGATTTAGTTGCTATGGTAAACAACCCAGTTGCTATGGAGGGTTAAGTGACAATTTCATGTGACAAATGTCACTGTGAGTAATGTAAACCAACCCCCATCTCTCAATCATTTAGCAAAGCTGATATTTCAACATTATGGTTGCTAGGGTGAACAGTTTGGTTGCTAGGGAGCTGTCTGTTATGTCAAAATATTTAAGTTGCATTTAGATTTTTTTTTTTGTTTGAATAACAATAAATTTTACTACTCAATATTAATTTTTTTTAAGAAAATCACTGCCTGAATGGATCCAATGATTCCTTTGTGTGAATATATTGCCCACATTTTGGTTTTTCACCCCCTTTAAATAATAGTTTCAAAGAAATTTTCACAAGTTGCATTGTAAATTTCAGATAAACTTAAAGAAACAGCATTGGTGACATTGTTTGTGAATCAAAGCAACTCGGTTTACAAGTGATTGAAGGAGGCCAGGGTGGCACCGGGGATCAGCAACTACATGACAGGATCTATCTGATCCTATTTGGATACGTTAAACAAAAAGTATACATTGAAAAAATTTAAATATGAGTATCTCAGTGTATAAATGTTTGTGACAGAGCAGAAAGTCCACATACATCTGGCTGAGAGCATCTGTAGAGGAGCGTGTGCGATGCCGGCTGCATGTGCGTGTGTGAAAACGACTGTGCCGATGATTTCTGCACACATTTCTGTGTGTGTGAGTGTATTTGTGTGTGGCTGGACTTCAAGATTGTGTCGAGGGCGTGTGTAATAAATGTGCCCGAGCGCAAGGGCCCAAAAGATATATCACAGGCAAAGGGAGAGCAGAGAAAGTGCAGCGGGGAGGAAAGGGGGGCAGAGAAGGATAGATTGGTGAGGAAAAAGAAGAAGATGAGGTTGTTGAGTTGGGGGGAATGGTTTCTCCTGGGTCCTGCTATGTTTCCCATTATGTAAGCCATGGACACCGGCAGCATGCCAGCAGGCAAAATAAAAGAGTCTCTCTGGCTTGGCACGGCTCGTATTTTCCTATCCTCGGCACGGGGTCAGAGAGGGGTCAGGCAGCTGGATGGGGCGCTGGGGGGATTGTGGGGTCTGGGCTGGCCTCCAAAACCCAAAAGGCCTAGGGTTCAAGTACCAGCTGAAAGCAATCAGGGGGAAATCTGGGAGTGCCACAGCTGCTCTGTGCAGTGCTGTTCTGTGGCTCAACTCGCTTTTTCTTCATCCCTCCGTCCTTTTCTTTCTCTCTCTATCACTCTCAATTGTTTTTCCCCTTGTCTTGCTCTCTTGCCAATTGAAGGCAATAGCAACGCACTCTTAAAACGAATCCGGCTGTGTGCATATATGGTTGAATCTGTGTCTGTGTGTAAAAGAGAGAGGAAAACAACATGGAAAAGAAACAGGACTACAATCTTCGTAAACCACGGTGAATGATACACTGTGCATGTCTGAGGTCTGTGTGTTTGCTGTCAGACTACATAATAACGGTAAATAGCAATCTGCAGAAAACATTGAGCGAATCTTATTATTAGTGAGTGTCTGGTTGCTAGTAATGATCCTTGTTTGAGAGCGGGGGCCTTCATTTTGTAAAACAAACTATTAAAGGGACCATATTATGCAAAATCATCTTTTTAAAGCATTCTATCATGTTTTATTGTTGGTCCCTCACCAGAGACGTGCCTGAAGTTGAATTGCAGTTGTTTGTGCATCTTTTTTGGAGCTTGAGAAAATTATCTGGGTCACTGAAGTTCTTCCCCACTCACTAACCAATCAGATTCTCTTCAAATTTCCATGTAGAGCAAACACACTGTCTGAGAAAAAAAATACACCTAAAAGTGTCCGGATCAGATTGTGGGACATACATATGACTGCTAGTAATTTTTTATAATATATCCACTTGACTGGTGTTAAGCTTTAGCACAGATTTTCATTGAGTTCTGATTGCCAGGTGTGGTTGCCCAGAAGGAAGGTGGGCATAAGAAATGGGAGGTACTTATTCAAAAATGATAATTATTCCATATTGAAAGTTGTAAAACGGGTCCAACTTTGATCCAACTCTAAATGCTTTGAAAAGCATAATCTGGCCCCTTTTCAATTCAACCTAATTCCAACCATTTCATCTATAAATGCAATTTTTTTTTTGCATTTTTTTTTACTCATTCAGTGATGAAATAGAAAAAATATTTCTAGTGGCTCAATAGGTTAGCACATGGTACTTAAAGAAGACAGAGCAATGCCAAGGTTGTGAGTTTGAGCCTCACTTGGTCTGAAAACCTCACTGTGAAACATCTGAGGTGCAGTGGCAGTTCAGTTACAAGGTTACTGGTTTGAGGCTTGAATGCGTGAGTGAAGGGTGGAGAGCTGGAGCCCCCGAAAGGTAATCAGCGTGTAAGAAGATGAATGAATGAATTGTTGATTTTTGAGAATAGGGAATACAACACAAACAGGAAGTTACAAGCTCTTTAAGTAAAGTTGCTGAAGAGATTTGAAATTTTATGCCTTGGACTCTTGATAGCCCAGTCCTTTCCCTATCTCCTCTTCCCCATCTCATTTCTTCTAAAAGCAGCATGTGTTTAGCTGATAGCATCCCTAAAGTTTAAGCTAAATAGAGCAGCGTTTCTGGTGAATCTTCTTAAACTTTGCATTTTAAACCTTCTTAAATCTTTGAATTAATTTTCAATGATAGTGACTACAGTGTCTTGTATTTGATACTTTGGTTCTGTTCTGGTTTGTCTTTTAGAAAGGAACCCATCTTAGATTATTTATTCACTGTTTCATAGATAATAGAATAAAGGAGAGGGTAACGAATCATGTTATCTGGAGCAAAATATAAATGAAACATGAAAACTTTGGGTGTTTTAACACTCAGAAAATCAAGATGTGGTGTTCGTTTGTGCATTTTGTATCTCACAAAGGTAAGTTTAAATGAATAGTTTGCATGTTTCAATGCTAAACGGTTTGCTTTTGAATGCTGACAATAGTTTTTGCCTATTTCTCAACCTTTTCCCATTCCCACTGCAAACATTTTCACTTTTTTTCTAGCGTGCACAGGCCATTTCAAAGTTCTTTGAAAAGCATTTAAAAAGATGTCAATGTACTATATACTTTTAAGAGTCATCCCAAAATAGATTTGGCAACCTGCTCCTGTAACGACCCCTGTCACTGCTAAGATAGTTCATGACCCCTCTAGTTAGTATGACTAAGCATTTACCCAGACACGACCTCTCTTCTGGCCAACTGGGGTCAATTACACACGCAGCCTCTCTCAAACACCCTTCACTCAACATTAACTCACATTCTCCATGCTGAAGCCTGACAGTGACCGATGTGTAAACCCAGGGGTTGCCATGACCTCTAAAAGAGAGCAGCACTGGCAATTCCTCTGCAGAGCCAGTTAATGGGGGTCTAACACAGAAAGCAACACAGCAGAGTTCTCATTTATGGATTCCATGACATACCTTCATAATAGCCAAGCAAAGACAGACAGAAAGCTGAGCAAGCATTCAGAAACAAACAAATAAAGAGCAATCTCTTCTTTTCAGTACACCGAGTTTCATTTCAGATGTTTTTGAGACTGCGATGGACTGGCGACCTGTCCAGAGTGTACACCCCCGCCTCTTGCCCAATGTGCGCTGGAGATAGGCACCGGCAGACCCCCCCCCCTCCCAAAAAAAGGGAATAAATGGGTTAGAAAATGAATGACTGAATGAATGAATGTTTTTCAGACTGTAAATCCAAACCTATGGAAATTACAGTTATGTGCATAAGTTTACACTCAAAAAATATTTGATTTGTTGTGCTTTTTTTTTACTATGAATGATAACACAAAAGCATTTTCCCACTCTTGGTTGGTGGTTGGGTGAAGCCATTTGTTGTAAAATTTTAAAATCATAATCACAACAGAAACTTTCGAAAAATCATGGTAATCAATGTATTCCCCAACATCAAAGGCAGCCTGAAATCTCTTGAGGTAGTTATCGATGAGGTTCTTTATCTTCTCTGTTGATAAAGCAGCTCATTCTTCTTGCCAAAAGCCTCCAACTCTTGCAAATTTCTTGGGCTGTGTTATTTGAGTGGTTCAATGATATTGCAGATTACCACTTCCGAAACTTTCACTTGGTTCTGGTCAAGAAATCAGAAAGTTTGTCAGAGTGTGTAAACTTATGAGCACACCTGACAAAGAAAGTGGCCACAAGAGGTCACAGCATAATTTGCCACAATTTTATTGGGTAGACATAGGGTCTTCGTTGGCCACAGAGACTACTCTGTAAAAAAAATAAAAAAAATAAATTGTTTAAATTACATCTTTACTGTACTTCTATCTTTTAATAATTTTAATATTATATGTAATAATTAATAAATTATTACATTAACCTGACAAATAATTTCAATTACCTATAAAATTTTCTATATTTATTTATATTTACATGAAAAAGTAAATAAAAAGGTAGTGAACCATAATTACCACAATTAACATTCTTGAATTTGGTAGATTAACTGTGATTAACTGATTAACAGATTAAACGTAAAAAAAACCTGGCAACCACAGCAGCTTTTTTTGTGTACTTTTTTATGAAATGTATGGTTTATTTGTTACAGTGCCAAACATACTAAACTACACCTTAATTACACTGTAAAGTACTTTTAATCAAAGCCTATAATGGACTTAAGAATGGATAACTTGCACCAAATCTGTACTGCTTATTGAGCTATTATGCAATTTATGAGTTCAATCTGTAGCATAATTTGGTTTCATAAGACCTACATTTACACTCACGTTTCTGGCAGACGCTTTTATCCAAAGCGACTTACATTTCAAGACATTAACACAGTTCTAGCTTTCCTTAGGGAGCGTTTATATAGCACAGCTAATCTAAATCTACAATTAGTTTAGTGATTAATTTGAAGCCTAGGAACAAAAATCTGAGCTGAGTGGCCACAAGAGGAAGAAAGGGTCTAGACCAGGGGTGCTCATTACGTTGATCGCGGAGGTGCTACCGGTCGATCGCGGCGTGGATTTTGAAACAATATCAGTCGATCATCCATCCCGTCACAGTTCAGTAAAGTTAGCTGCAGATTCACGGATTCAGTTTTCTCTGCTCAATAGCTCGAGACCAGAATGTTCTTAGTAAACAAATAATATCTATTTTTAATCTGTGTTATGTAGCGGACAAACTACAAAACGTTTTTTATCAAAACAAGTTTCCCTCTGCATTCGCAGAAACACATTACCGTCTATGAGCAACCCGCTGACATGGAATCACTTAGGGACCGTCTGCAAATTACCAGATCCAAAATATGTTTTACCCAGAATATGCTTCATAACTTCTTTCTAAATTGCTCTATTACAACCAGAATCAAGCAACACGCCACTCCTCACCTGCATATTGTACTGCACGACTCAGTTTCAATTAATATTGAAATATTTATTAGAAAATCATTTTCATTCTTGATTTTTTGGATCAAAGCTCAATTGCTTCAATAAAAACCACTCTATTATCACCAAATTCAGGTCACACACAACTGTTCTAATGATTCAATTAAGTGCGAGTCATCAAATTAAACTCAAAAATGTTATTACAAAAAATGTAAATAATTAATTATTATGTGTGTTTTGTCAATTCTCAATAAAGTTGAAAATAATTGTTTGTTGATTGATGTTTAACATTTTTGTAGCGGGTAGAGATCCCTTTGACTCCGTCATTTTAAAAGTAGCTCGCAAGCTGAAAAAGTGTGAGCACCCCGGGTCTAGACAGTGAAGGGGAAGACAGGGAGAGAGCAACAGTGGGGTAGCAATAACAAAGGAAGTTATATAGACGGAGCAAGAGGAAGGGTTGAGGTGACATACTGTATACATAATCAGTACCATACAGTATTTCTCTATCTGTGTTTGTGTGTGTGTGAACATGTCAGGCTGGCAACAATGCGGGCCAGGCTGAAGCAGGAAGTGTGTTGGGGATAAGGCAGCCATGTGGCAGGATGTTATGGATTTCTAATTAGAGCAATTCATCTGTCAGCGAGGCTAAGCTTTCACTGGCTGCCCAGCAGATCCCCTTCACTCCTGCACTGACCACAGCTGCTATTACACCTATCACAGCCTGTGACTAATGCACTCAATCAGGCTGCGAGTTACACGCTGCGCGGTGGTCCACATTAAGACTCGTCTTCTGCAACCAACAAACATTATTCATTTCGGTTCTCAAATGTTAACTGAAATTGAATCTCGATGAGCCGCCTCATTTCACAATTACAAGAGCACTGCTCAAAGTGGTTTTGAGGAATATACCTTACATAAAAACTCTAAATAATCATATCAAATTGTATTAAATTGGTTATTTTATATAATATGGTTAGCAAACACACTTACTGATTTTAAGATTTGTTAACATTAGTTCACAAAAATCTGAATTAAAACTGATTGGTAATGGTTTTTCAGATCTTTTCTCTGTTCTTGTTCCCTGTTTTCTGCATTTGTGCTGGTCAAAATGACCTTCAATGTTAGCGCTCAAATTGGCCTTTTGCCACTCAATCCATGACGTTGTGTGCAAACCCTGTATGAAATGATTTCATGAAAATTGATATCAAATCAATTTCAAATGATATTTGATGAAACTTCACCAAGTTAAAGGTTGTGATCCCACAAACACTCTATAAACCATCGTCTGCTCTGATCTAAATACACATGCACACATATGTTCATAGAGTCCTGCTGTGTCCGTGTGCAACACGTTGTGCTTCTCATGTTCCAGCGCACTTCACTTGAGTCAAACAGTCTCTGACAGGTAATGTTCCTCACGTACACGTTGTATTTTCATCCATCCAATGCTCGAATGGCATGTTAATCAAACACAATGCTGCTGGAACACAAAGCAGAGAGCATGTTTGTGTGCTGCTGTCCTTCTCTTATCGATTGATGTCAAGGAAAAAACTGATTCCATTAAATTTCTCTGATCAAAATCTAAACAGCTTGCCAAACTATTGCATTTTACCCAGAATCACTACAACATTCTGATTTATAAAAGCAACCGACCACATCAAACACACACTGGGATCCATGGCTGCCGAGAGGTCTGCAAAAAAGTTGTAGGGGTCAGTGCTTTCCGCTGGAATCAGACCCATAACCCCAATGCTGTTAATGCTATGCTATACTATATTAGACATAGCAAAGCATAGTTAACTTTTTGAAAATATTCTAATGACCATAGTCACTGTTTATCACGGTGTACATAGTAGCATTTCCAGTCATGTGTCAACCGACCACACTTGAATCTACAACCCCTGTCAGCTGACTTGCTAAACCAAAAGAACCCCCCTCCCACTCTCATGCCAGAAATTACAAACACACACCATAAACAAATTCATGCGAGTCTGTATGTATGAAGGTCTACGCTATTCAAACTACTCTGAACTACAATTTAAATAATTGAAAGCTTTTACACTAGATTAGTAATGACTTTTGTGACTGCCTTTATAAAAATAGATACTAGAGATGGACATCAGTAGAATATCTGTGTAAAGGAAATGGATGGATGGATAAATATGGAATTTTACTGCTTACAATATGGTACACATTACAGTATTATGTCCATGTTACGATATACATCACAATATTTTACAGCACAAATTTTGAACATTTTTTAAAAAATAATTATGTGCTTATCATTGAAAAAAAACTATTGAAAAAAGTTTAGAGACCACAAAGTCAAGAAGGCTAGGGTCTAGAATGAGCATTTGATATCCTCCATCCACTAGAGGGCATTTGTTTGTTAATATTTGTCAATCGGGCAGCACGGTGGCGCAGTGGGTAGCACTGTGGCCTTACAGTTAGAGGGTAGCTGGTTCGAGGCTCGCCGGTGGCCTTCCTGGAAGGAGTTTGCATGTTCTCCCTGTGCTTTCGTGGGTTTTCTCTAAAACATGCATTTAGGTTAATTGAATAATCTAAGTTCCCCTTTGGTGTGAAAGTGTGAGTTAATGTTTCCCTGTGATGGACTAGCGACCTGTCCAGGGTGTACGCTGAAGATCCCTGTGACCCCAAATAGGAAAAAGCGGATTGAATGAATGAATGAATGAATATTAATCAATCGACAATAAACGTTAAGTTACACCGCGCTATATTTGAGCAGCGCGTTACGTGGTAAGAGCACTTCTGGTTTCCGCTATAAGGCAAACAATGATCACCCAAAGTTCAAATTCATATGTTGCAACATGTCATGCGGGTAACGCTGGAAGTGCTGTTTCTTGTCTTTGATGGGCTTTGAGGAAGTATTGTGCAGCAACTTTATTAAGTGTATATATATTACTGGAATTGTGTGTAGTCCACTTCAGTTGAGGAGAAGGATTTATTATATTTATTATAATTTTTTGATGACTGTTTGATGACTCTCGGAAAGAGAACAGTAAACATCTCTTTTACTTTAAGTGATGGCGAAAGCTAGTTGTGTAGCATTTCTCATTTAAAATGTGACTAAAGGATCATTTTAGTCTAGTAAATATTAAATAAAAAAGGTAAAGAAGTTTCAGAAGTGACTAGAAAACACCATCACTCCAAGAAGCATATGCACTTCAGCTCCTAGATGATATCTCCCAGTAACTATACGATGTGTATTGTGCCATTTTTGTTTATTGCGATATATTATCCCATGATATATTATCATACCCCCCTCCCTTTTTAACCGATTTTGCTTTGTTAGTGGTATTCCCAAATGTAATCTGCAAATTTCACATGATTGATCTGCAATAACACTCTGAAATAACTAAACACATGTCTAAACCGAAGGCCATCTTGCATTTCTAGAACATTACACCATAGATGCTTTAACAAGTGGAAAGTGTCAGTCTCAGTAACCCGCCATTCAGAAACAGAGATAAACCTCATGTAATGGAAAAGAGAGGAATGTCTGCTGGAGAAAAACTCTCGTTTTCCATCAAGCTCTCCTAAGCAGAGAGTGGTGTGAGGAGAAGCTCAGCGAGGGAGGCAGTGTGAGGCAGTGGCCGGAGGGATGTTTAGATAGGTGCAGGCTGCCACTAGGAAGTCCGGGCTCCAATATAAACACAAAGGCATACAGCGCAGCACTCAAGACTGTGGGAGAAACCTGCCCCCAGCCATCTCTTGCTCAGGCCTCATCCACAGCAAACCCATCTTTTTCTCTTCACTTTGACCTTCCATACAAACTGAGACAGGGTTTTCGCTGAGGAAATCTGAGCTTAATGGAAACAATTCTAAAAGAGGATAGTTTTTACAAAGGTATTGATACCAAATTAGTCATTTATAGTCTTATGATTATTTATCTATATTTGTATGCCCAGTAGCTTTAAGATCATTACTAGCATGAATTTGTTTTTTTCATTTATAAGATTTAGAATAGAGTTAGAGTTGTTTGTGCAAGAAAGTCTGTCCAAAGTCGGTTGGTTGAAGAACCTTGGGGTCTAGTTTATGAGGGATTGATGGGGCATGAGCAATGGATATGCAATGCAGGTAAAGGAGCTGAGTTGAAAAGAAAATATCTCAGTTTATCAGTAGACAAGATCGAGTATACAAGTTGAGTTTCTTCACAGGACATGGGCGCATTCTTTTACCCAAATGGAGTTCTAGTAGATCTATAGGAGCCAGTTGAGGAGATCAGCATCTGATTTACATCAAGACCCCAGCCTTGGATAGGACCCAAAAGATGGATGGATGGTTGTGGCTTTTTTATTTTATTAACTTTTTCAACTGTACATTTAAATAGGTTCTGGGGTCCTCAACATTGCTAAAACGTTTCAAATCACAAAACAAACAGTGTCTGACAACATGTCAAAACAGTTCTTTCAAACGGAGACGTTACTCAGGACACAAAACAGAGAAAAGTGTCAAATGGAGAGAGAAGGCAAAAAGATAGATACATGGGCAGTTTGAGACATTTGTTGATTATATACACAGCTGAGCGGCCAATCTGTAGTAATTTCCTCTCCCTCTCATTCCCTCTCCTCCGGCTGTGCTCTAGAGGCCAAAAGTAATAAGCGTATCTTGATCTGATCTCACTAACAAACAAACGCACTTATGCACATACACTCTTACTAGCTCCCCCACCACCACACACACCCACACCCACATAGGTCACAGGTCATCTGTGGTGAGAGATATACTGTAGGAAGGGAACTGCGATTCCAGTGAACTGACTGGCGGCAACAGCTTCATAAGTGAGTGAGCAACTGGGCTATTAAGAATATTTGTACATAGAATAGTTTACTAGGTTTACTAATCTTTAGCAATTAATTATTATTTTTATGTAGTCACATTTCTATTGAAACTCCTAAAAAGCATGATTTTTGAGGTGCCATTAAGCCTATAGAAACATCAAACATTTCTATATAAGCCTATAGAAACATCAAAACACTGAAATAAAACTAAGCAACAAGCAAAGAAATCAATCAACAAACCAACCAACCAGCTAACAAACCAACAAACCAATGATCAACTGAGAAACAAAAAACAGACAACAAAACAAACAAAAATGATAGACAGACTGACTGACAAACAAAACAGCAAACAAACAAAACTATCATGATTAAACAAACAATCAAACTAATCAACTGAGCAGTAAACAAACCAATGGACAAAACATACAAAAAAGACAAAACAAAAAACAGACCATCCACCCAAACAAACCAAAAATCAACTAAAAGGCAAACAAACAAACAAACGTCAAGAAAAACACAAACAAACAAATCATTTGTCCAACCGACCGACTAACCCACCAACAATACAAACAAAGCGCATGAAAAAAAAACAAGCAAACATGCGCCATTACTAAATAAAAAGACAAAAAACAAAACAACTGATAATCAAACCATTGGACAAACTGACCAACCAAACAAACAAAAAAACACCCCCAAAAATAAACAAACAAAAACAAACAGGCAAACAAACAAACAAACATCTGACAAACAGACCGACTAACAAAAGAAAAATGCTACTTTAAACAAATAAAATCAAGTGCTGAATAGTAATAAGACCACAATCTTTTTTCTTGTGAAGCTGAAGCTTCTGAATATATCCACAATTTGGCATTTTTCAGTCAGTTTGGGGAAGCTTCTTCTTTAGAATGAACACTCTAGCAGTAGTATTTTAATTTACTTTAAAGTCTCAATTTTAATTTTAATTCTCATTTTAAATAATTTAAATATTATTCTCATATTTTTGTTTAAAATAAATTGTTTAATTCCATTAGAGAGGTTTGACCATTTTAAACATTAAATCGGTACAATATTACAGTATAATAAACTAAAAACAATCAAACACACAGTCAACAAATGAGACTTAATTTAGAACAAAAAAAAACTTAAAAGTTGTACTCAAAACCAAAACTGAAGATGCAAGACAAATATCTGGGGAGAGATAATGTAGAAAGAGAGGCTTGTCCATGTAACTCTTTGTAAATTATTCAAAGAACCATTAGCAGCCAGTTCCTAGTCTCATTTGGCAACCTCCTAGCAGCATTATGTACAAATTGGACACTGCAGTACAATGCATTGCAATGACCTAGGTTTAAGGCTATGGAAGGATAAAAAACTTTCCCCAGAGCAGAAAAACCCATTTTAATGTAGTTTAAAAAGGCTACATTCATTCAGTAACTTGGTTTCATGATTTGTTATTTCTGTGGATTAAAGAGAAATCTTAGTTCATCCAAAGACACTAGAATGATTTCGTTAACACTTTATAACATTTGAACGCCAATAGCTTTGAAATTCCACCGAGCTTAGTGAACACCAGAACCTTTTTTTAATTGTAGCCAAATAAAAGCCTGAAGAACATAGACAGGGCTAAACTGACATAAGCCATTTTATGCACTGTTGGTTCTGGGGTGCAGTTGTACAGTATTTATGATGTCTCTGGTTGTGATGGGTCGTGCAAAAGAGGTCTGCACACACTCAGGAGATTCGTCTTTCAGACAAGTGTGTTCAGGCACCTCTAAATCGACTAAAGAAGGAAAAAGAGCAGTCTACGCATGTTTAGTCTGTCCACCAGTGATGAGTCCCATGAACAGCAAGTGTGCGAAGAGCAAGACAGTCACCATGCATCTCTCCTCACACAAGATCCATCACACAGCTCGTACCCATCAACTAATGAAACGAAAAGACATTTCACTGATGTACTCCAACAGTGTCTACTGTGGAATTTCTAAATATGCCAAGTTCCAAGTCAAGTCAGGGCAAGACCAAATCAAGGCAAAAGTCAAGAAAAATTTTAACTTCAAATAACCTCAAGTCATTTACATAAAAAACAAAGCAATAACAAATATCTGTCGTGTGGCTTGTCTTCCAAATGCAAATGTATTTTGACTCTAAAGCCTAAAATAAAAAAAAACATAATAATTACTAAACACATAGATTTAAATGTTGATGTAAATTAAACGTCTGGTGTTAAAATCTGTTTTAGCATCAAAATGCCCTTAGCATTAAATCTAAAAACCAAAAATATAATTATCACAAAACACATAGATTTAAATGTTGATGTAAATTAAGCAAAGCAAAAATCTGTAATGCAGAAACTTCCCGAGCAGTAACTTTGATCACAGGTTGGATTCCTAAAGAAAAAACAATGAGTCATGTGCACGTCATGTAACAGGAGTGACAGCCTGGACAGCCAATCATGCGTAAGCAATACTGCCAGCAACCAATAGATGAATTTAGATTCAAATTTCATATTTAGATTCAGAATTCATATTTTGCTCTGTGTGAGTTTGCGTTGCGCATGCTTCTGTATCCGATAGAGAGGGACCATCTGCAATCAGTCAATAAAACTAAAGCTTCTTTTAAATTGATGAACTTAATGATGTTTCAGTTTTATTAACTGATTGCAGATGGTCCCTCTTTCTTTCACACAGAGCAAAATATGAAATGATGATTATTCAAGTCTTTCAGAGTTGCAAGTTTTTGCCACACCATCTCCAAATGAATGACTTGAGTGCACACCTCTGCTTTATTTATCCCATCTTTTTTTAGAGCTCTGACTTTAGGTTATCAAGCACAATTCAAAATAAACAAAGAATAGAAATAAAAGAAAGACCACAGCACACTTCAGCCTAGAATTTTCATGTGGACACACGCATTCACGCCTCGAACTCTCTGCCCATACATTCAATCCTTCCTGGAACATAAAGCATGACGCAGCTGCAAAACCATCTGAGGGACTCACCCTATGACCTGCGCTAAACCATTACATTGTTATGTCATGGACTGGTCTTCATTTCACATCAACTGTGTAAGAGATTACGGTCTCACACATAGCACACAGAAAAAAAAACTATATGTCAGGGACATATCTATATGGATTTCCCCCACTCAAAAAGAGCCTCGGAGTTCCCAGACAAACCATTCGCTTCTTCCTATGACACACTTTCTTTGCTGTATTTCTGCAAAACGCTTCAAAAGTGGTTTCACAATGTGTGATTGTGGGAGGTGATCAGTTCCCAGGTGTTATCAGCACAAAGAGCCACATCTTTAAAAAACCCATGCATTTTGTATTTATTAAATGTGGTTGTGGGGGTCACAGTGGAGACAAGTGCTGAGTGATATCACAGCGTGGACTGATGTGTTGATTAATGACACGACCATAAAAGTGGCTCAGTTTTCAGAAAGCTATTCAGGGACTTCAAACCTTGGTCAGAGGTTGTAATCGTAAGAAAGGGCTTTACAAGTTTGATGGACAGATTGGTTGTAAGCAAAACTCATACGATGTGAACCTACATCAGAATAAATCATGCTCGCCCTGCAGGATTTTGAGTTTTATTCAAAGTCGGCAGATTTGGTTTGTAATCTATAATTTCAGCAATTTCTTAGGGGGGCTTTAGAGGATCCCTTGAAATTGGTTTACACAACGGGACCCATTTTTTTTTTCACCAAAAAGCTCTGATGGTAAACAAAACCACAATAAAGACATAAATTAAGGCAAAAGCTGATCAAACTCAAATATATAATAGAAACACAACACAGATTTGCGGATCAATTTAGCATCCTTTCGTATGGTTTAATGGAAAATTCAACAGTAAAGCACCAATGCTTTGTGTTTGGGTACGAAGCTCCAATCAACATTGCCAGGTGTTGCTCATCAAGATGCGCGACAGAGCCAGAAGAGCGAGAGTTGCTCCTTCAGCTAACAGAGAGCAGGATGTTCCATTGCGGGAACCAGGAACACCTATGTGGGCAGTCTGGGAGCCAAAGGAGGTGCTCCGCCGACACAGTGCCATTGCCAGGCAAACTGAGTCCCTAGGCTTGGCTGGACAACTGCTTCCTGAAATAGCTCACCGAGAGTCAGGCCGTCCAAATTCTGACACAATCAACATAATGGAGATGGGCCCCTCATGCTCAAAGCCCGGAGACCGGTGAGGAAACTGGCCACCAAGAGATCCCACACCTCTGGCTTGGGAGAACACCCACCACTGGACTGAGCGGGGTGGGGGCATCCCGGAACAACCTCCTGCACATTACCCGGAGCCCACGATCGCCCAGCCTGCCTACCATCTCCTGTTTCGGAGAGCTAAGTGACATATTTATTTTTTGGTTGCACCCTTTTTAATAAAAACGTCCCTTGGGCATCAAATGAAGCGCATGTGTGTCTCTCTCGTCACTTGCTACAACTTTTATTCATTTGTTCTATTGCTACCTTGATCTATATCAGGGGTGCTCATTACGTTGGTCGATCGCGGAGATGCTACCGGTCGATTGCCGCGTGAAATTGAAACAATATCAGTCGATCATCCATCCCGTCACAGTTCAGTAAAGTTACCTGCAGATTCACAGATTCGGTTTTCTCCGCTCAATAGCTCGAGACCAGAATGTTCTTAGTAAACAAATAATACCTATTTTTAATCTGTGTTATGTAGCGGACAAACTACAAAACATTTTTTTTTATCAAAACAAGTTTCCCTCTGCATTCGCAGAAACACATTACTGTCTATGCACAACCCATTGACATATAATCACTTAGGGACCGTCTGCAAATTATCAGATCCAAAATATGTTTTACCCAGAATATGCTTCATAACTTCATTCTAAATTTCTTTATTACAACCAAAATCAAGCAACACGCCACTCCTCACCTGCATATTGTTCTGCACGTTTCAATAAAAATTGAAATATTATTAGAGCATTATTTTTATTCTTGATTATTTGGATCAAAGCTCAATTGCTCCCATAAAAATCACTCTATTACCACCAAATTCAGGTCACACACAACTGTTCTAATGATTCAATTCAGTGCAAGTCATCAAATTAAACTCACGTTATTACAAAAAATGTAAATAATTAATTATTATGTGTGTTTTGTCAATTCTCAATAAAGATGAAAATAATTGTTTGTTGATTGATGTTTTACATTTTTGTAGCGGGTAGATCACTTTGACTCTGTCATTTTAAAAGTAGCTCGCAAGCTGAAAAAGTGTGTGCACCCCTGGTCTATATATGTTCTGCAAATTCAGGGATTTTGTAGGATGATAGTCTGGTGTATGAGCTACCAAACGGATGCTAATCGATGTCATGAACTGAAACTATGTGTAGGAAAACTGGATGAGGAACAGCCAAACTCTGGTACCACGGTGAGCTTCTTGTCATTGTGAGATTGAGCAACAAGACGAAAGGTAGATGCATCAACAGGTTCAGGTTCTAAGATTTCAAGATCTGCTGTTCAAGCTGTTTTCAAGAAGGCAATGTTGAAGATTCTAGAAGATGTGGTGGGTAAACACATTAAGATAATATCCATCAAAAAAAAAAAGATGTCCAGCACTGCCATCAGCTCAGAACTAACAGAAACCAGTTGGACCAAGGTACATCCATCTTCTGTCTGGGGAAGTTCTATCAAAATCCATTCCTCCAATATAAGCAACTTAAGTGTCCATAAAAGACATTCATCTTCAGTGTAAAGAAAAACATGAAGACCTGAAAGATAAAATGACCCCAAGAAAGCCCGGATGTCAACATCACCGAGTGTTTTGAAGACAAAGGGGGATTAAAACAAATATTGATTTGATTTAGTTTCTCTTTTGTGTTTTGTTCATTGCTAAAAATAAATAGGTAATATTCTCATTTTGAAAGCATTCTTTGTTTACACCATTTTCCACAGCTGCCTAAAATCTTTGCACAGCACCGTTTGGATCAAATATTGCAAAAATGCCAAGGTTTTCTTGAGGCTAATCAGATTTTATGAGCAGAAAGATCTGTTAAACAACAGAGTGAAACACTGCTCTGTGTCATTCAGAGCAGTCAAAGAACAGGAATGTATTACACAAGCAGTGGATGACATTACTGGAAGTATCCATGAATTTAATCATGATAAAAATGAAAATGAGAGCAGAGAACATGTGAAATGAAACTGATCAGAAGAAAAATCTGGTGATTAGAACCTTGGCTAATAGATAAAATTTGGGTCATCCAGTGAACCACAAAACTCATAGACAAATCTCTGTTTTTGCAGAAAGTCACCACATAAAAGATGTGCACATGATCCTTGAGCTGCATATAGCAAAAGACTTTGGTTTCTGCTGTCTGTACCCTCAGACCATTGCTTCTTAGTTGTTTCTTTTTTAAAAGCCTCTACACAGTCAAAATTGAGATTTGCACCAATCTTCGGATGGCTTCAGAGCAGGCTGCTCTTCTTCAGGGTTGAGGAAATATTGATGCAATGAGGCTCCCTGCCTGAAGATGGCGTTAGCGGTACAACAGATGCACCCCACGTCACATGGGAAATGACAGACAGTGAAGAAATCCAATATTGCAGCGCAAAACTTTTTTGTTGGCATGACTCGGTCAGATGTGTGAGCTCCCGGTGGCACATTGTAATACGAAACTTCAAACCGAAAATGAGATATTTTATTTTGGGGATTTTTCTGATTTTACATTTTTTCAATTCAGCACTCAAGATGATCTTATGAATGTGTTATGAATTTTTTAAGTGTTCTTTCCTTTTATTATTTCTATTATCTTATACCCTCGCACCTTTCTGGACGCTCTGATCACATTGTAGATCTGACAGCAGACAACTGCTGCTTCCTCAGGAGGCTGCAGCGCAGGTTCAATTAAGAAAAAAATCATGTTGTCCACGTAAAATATTTAGACTTTTAGCATTTTGTTGCTGGAATAAATGATTGATGAAACTACCGTGTGAAAGCATGAAAAATAGTTGCCCCTCTCAAACTCGCTAGCACTATCCCCTTTGCCCACGCTAGTACTGCCTGACAACTGACAAAACAAACCAACTCGGACCTAGTTTTACAAACGTTATGAAGTTTTCTTGGTTACCTTGTTCCTTTCGCTGTTTGCGATGGATTTGCGAGCAACAGCTTCGGTGATAGTCACCTGCTGTGTCGGCTCTTGCATGGACATGCTTCCGGCATGTTTTGCTGTAGAGGGGTGTCGGTCAAGCGAGGTTTTTTTTTCTGTGTTCCACGACAATGTTGCACACAGAGCAAAAGAGTTTCCCTCCACTTTCATGGAGAACATTATGGAATTGCTTCGCACTGTCTTTCGCAGTGATATTTGTAGGTAAGTGTGACGTATTTGTGCTCATGCCTGCTTTCTCTGATAGGGAAGTCCTGTGTGAAAATAATGCCGTGTACAGTGAAGGACCAAAATATTGGCCTAATATGTGGTAATTGGATGAAATTGCAAGTCCGCAATGGACTGTTTAATGGTCAGGAAATAACAACCTAACCACTTAGATTTTCAAACCAGTGGTGAAAAGAATGGAGGTATGGGATAGGTGTATGACCTTGCCTTGGATAGTCCTTTGATTCATAACACCTCATCCTTTGTCATAAAAATCAGACATTGAGTTATTCATTTAATTATGAAAAACAATTTCTTTCACCAAAAAAATCTACAAATATTGACTCTTGCAGACAATGCACCACTTTCTTCAGTATTCAGGTCAACCAGTGAAACCAATATAAATCCAGGCCAGGAATGACACGGCTACTCCTAAAGATCTCAGTGGCAGACTATCTGGAGATCTTTGAAAGGCAAGTTCAATTACTGATGCTGGGAGGCATGGATCACTCTCTAGAGTCAGTGGACAATGACTCTGAATACCTCTGCATTGCATCATCATTACTGTCAGAAGACAAGTGTCATCTATATACACACAAGTCTGTACAACAAATGATCAACCAGTCAAGAACACTTAAAGTTTTAAAAATATGTGTATTCACATAACACTTACAGACATGCATACACACTAAATGCTTTCATACACAAGTCACTCACATAAAACACACCTTGCATAAATCCATGTAAATGCAATAAATGTGTTGTCTGCACTATAAACACATGGCTAGGCCTGGAGGGGCTTCAGACAGAGCAGTCGCACCGTGACATATGAGCAAGTCCTGTGACACAAAGAGACTCCGTCCTGCATCAACAATCATTAACAAGCTGCTGATGCAGGTTTCTGAGCGGAGAGCAGCATGCTGAAATTAGCCAGGTCCTGGTGGTTTACAATCCTTCAAACTTTGCAGACTGCTTTTCTGTCTTGTGATCTGTGCTTTACAAGAACATTCGCCCACAAATTTCAGCCGAGTGAAAGCGAAGAGTTGAGACTGCAGTGTAGAGATGTGCAAGCTCAAAGCATAAGAAGCAAACACTCGGGAGGACAAGACTAGTAAAACGTTTGGGGAGCAAATTAAATCCTGGCCAATGGATTATGCAAGTTTCTTTTAAAACTGACAGACAGTCACCGGACACTTTTTAGGCACGCCTTGCCAGTACCAGGTTGAACCAGAGTAGATTCAAACTGGTAATGGCAAGTGATTATAGATTCAACAAGGTACTGTAGACATTCCTCCCTGAGATTCTGAAGATGCTGTAGATTTGTTGTAATCTCCCATACCAAAACATCCCAAAGGTGCTCTGTTGGATTGAGATCTGGTCACTGTGGAGGTCATTGAGTACAGTGACTGGGTTAAATTTTTGTCTGAAGACAGAAATACGAAAGTATACTGGTCTGAACTTAAAACTATAACTTTTATTTCTTAAAAAACATATTTAATACACGTTTGCTGTCATGCCTCCTCCCAGAGATATTGCCCTGGTCTCCCTCAATGACTGGTGCAATAGATGCAGCATAATTCCATCACATTATATAATGGCAAACTCCAGAAAGTGGCACCCCTAGTAGCTGGGAGCACTGGTAGAAGGTCACCTGAACATCCTAAACTTAACAGAACGTCAGGAAAGTTAAAAAAGCATCAGCTGTGGCATTGACCCGATTCTTCATTGGAACTAATGGGCCAAAAAAAGGTCCCCCACAGCATCACACCGCCACCACCAGCCTTAACCATTGATTCAAGGCAGGATGGATCCATGCTTTCCAGTTGTCAGTGCCGAATTCGTATCCTATCTTCTGAATGTCATAGAAGAAATCGAGACTCATCAGACCAAGCAAAGTTTTTCCAGATGTGATTGGCTGCTAAGAAATTGGCATAATGAGCATTTGGACAGGTGCACCTAATAAAGCGGTCGGTGAGCATATGTCGAGAATCATGATTGTGACTTCTACAAAATTGCTGTCATTGCTGTCGGGCAGTCTTTCCAAATCCAATGCTGCAGGTTAAGCTCTTGTCGATATGGTTCCCATGCTTGAATGGAGCATGACAGATGAACTACCTAATAAAATTCACTCAGGTGCGTTCTCATGTTGCTCTGTTGAGAAGAATGGGTTATCAATGTTTTGATTTGGGGCTTGGATTGGAGAATCAGAGATCCTTGGATCTCCTGAGGTTCCTTCCACACAATCACCCGGAAGAGGACAAACACACTCTCCCCTTTGTTGATAGAGAATGATAGAGGGTACAACCAGCTGAGTTTTCTGCCAAGATCTACAGATTTGGAGATCTGTTTCCCGTGGGCACATTGAAGATCTCATTGTCCACAAATTGAATAAAAGAATGTAGAATCCTAAAATCCAAATCTACATGAACTTAACAAGTTTGATTGGGAAAAGAAGAACGCGGAGGTAGATAAGAGGAATAAGGAGGCCCTTCAGGAGATGCTCAGTATGGAAATTCCCTTTCTGTTCTCCGACTTGGCCTGAGGAGAGCTGTGGAACTTTCTGTCCTGCTGGAAGGGTGAGAGACAAATAAATTGAAGCCATGTCTAAAACTCACACCCTCTCTGTGGACGTATCATTCGGAGAGTTTGGGCAGCATGAGACTGTGTTCATGCATGTGGAGCATTTGAAAGTCATTGCTCACTGAAAAAAAAAGCGAATGGCTGCAGGTGGCTTATCCCGGAGTCCTGCCAAGAAAACAGAATACCCCAGGGTGGGAGAAAATAATGAGAGAGGGAGGATGGGATAGAGGTTGATGTAGGCTGTGTTGTTTTTTTGTTCCGTATTGATTTGGAAGGGGCTCTAGGTTACATTGCTGCACGCTTTGCCTTCTACTTGAACCAGGGTGTGACTTGTAGTGAAGCCCAAATGACTTGATTCATTCTTCTAATCCTCCACATGATGCTCTTTCGGACCTCAGAGGCACAGGGCTGTGCCCCTTCCCCAAGATAGAGAACAACTCGGGCCATAACCCATCGATCGCACAAACATGTTCCCAAGTTCCCCCTCCCACCTCAGAGCACAGTCTATGAGCTGTCCAACAAAGAATGCTTTCTAGCACAAGCTGCACTAAGAGAGCACAGGAGCACATTTGTCAGACGCTGACATTTCCAAATGGGGCTATTTGTGTTTGTTCAAGACGGGTAATAAGTAATAGTGGAAACGTATAATTGTACACAACTCCCCCAAGGGATCCCGAGATTGATAAAAGAAAGATGAACCCATGAAATGTGTTCAATCAAGTGCAACATCCCAACACAACAAAGATGTTGCGTTCCACATCGTGAGGCATATACAGAAGACAATTCAGTTAGATGTAGTCACTCAAAAAGAAAATGGATGGTTCACGCGACTTTAAAAAGGCTTTCCAGCCCCCTTTTAAAAATATTGCCAGTTACCCAACTTTCTTATGTTAGACACCACTTCATGCAACCCTTGTAAAATTATTCGAAGGTGATTTTTGGAACTTCTTCATTAAATTTAAAGGCCTTAAAATGATCCACATTAAAGGTGGGGGTGACCTGGGCCTACAATCACCCCATTATTGATCATCCAGGAGTGACGCACTGCTATGAGGCTGGAAGATGGATTCACCAACTTTTAGCTCGTCACACCGCAAGGTCGTTGAGCTATGCATTGGAAAAGTGCAGAAAACATTGTCAAAGATACCATAACGATTTGCCAGATTAAGTAATCAGATCAGAGAATCATAACACAAGCAACAACATCTTGCAGTTAGGAAAAGTTACTACAGCAAAACGTTATCATCAACATTCCTTTACATATAAATCAAGTCCATTCGCTGTTCATTCTGAGAATTGATAACTTGTTTGTAGAAGTGTTCCCTTTCTTTCAGTTTTTAAAATCTATCTTTCTCAATGGAGAGCACCAGCAGAAAAGAAAGCCACTTCCTGTTTGACAAATTCTATTATTCTTTAGCAAAGAGGGATCACCAGCGCCCCCTAGCTTGTGTTTGGCACATGTTACACACATACAGTTGTTGATAAAAACACTGTACATCATATACATCAACTAAACTATGTAAAATCAACTTGTGTAGTACATGTGATTGCCATTTTGAGATGCCAAAATCGTCTATTGCACACAATGCTCTGTGATTACGCAATCCATGGTGGGGACAGGAAGGTCTCTTCTTAGTTTCTGACCGGTAGATTTTGGGAAAAAACAAATGGTGAATAGTTTTTTTTTTATGTTATTTTTGTGATAATTGATTTTTTCTGATAGAACAGTATAGAGAGACAAGAAGCAATCTATGAAACAGACTGGGGAGGGTTGGGAAAGACAGCAACCCACGTTGCCATGTGCAACCGCACATATGTGTCCAACACATCTTCCACTATACCCCAGGCACCCAAAATAGTGAATTTAAATGAAAATGATTTCTAAAGTACACATTACTAAATAAATATTCATTCATTCATCTTCTTACCCGCTTGTTCTTTTTGCATAAACCATTAGAAGTCCCCCCACACATTTCAATCACACTGGCTGTTTTTCAGTTAGGTAGGAAGGATGCAAGCCATATATGGTTTTATTTTTATCTCAAATATAATGTGTAGGTTTGAATGTTTTTTTTTTTACATTTTTGGCTTTAAACATTACAAGAATTTGTAGGGTATTTCAAATTAAAAAGTGAGTCAATGTGGGATCATCTTACAGGAAGTACAAGACCTGTGATATGGCTTGCATTTCTTAAAGTTCTCGTAGAAAAAAGCCCAATGGAACAAAAAGTGCTTAGAACAGTGTATACGGTTTAGGGGAAGTTTGTCTGTTTTTTGCATTTTCACGTTGTTTTGACCTTGTCTTTGCTTTTTAAGGAGATTTTTTTTTTTTGTCTCAATACTTTACTGCAAAAATGACAAAATTTACTGTTTGGAATTTTATTTTTTTGTACAATTTTTTAGCTGTACTAAAAATATATATCAAGCATTGCCACAAAAAAACATGTTGAAAGTTTTTTATCACAGCAAATTGTAAAAGAGTAAAAAAATGCTCTAAAAGGCCCCAAACCTCTAAGGGTTAAGCAGATTTCACATGCATCATTTTTACCCCACACTACTACAACATCCAGGTGACCTCATGCAATAATTGGATATGGGTCGCATTTGAAAGAACGTGCAAACAGAAGGCAATTGTTGGATTTAACACAAACATTGTTCAAGGTTTTGAAGGCTGCCAGAAGGTTCACTCGTCACAATTTAACCTTCTAAAAGATCAGTTCTTAAAGCTGCTACATCCTCATTCTAATGTTATCAACACTAATTGGTCTAAAAGCTGTTTAAATAATCACTGGTAAGAGTGAATCCAGTCTGAAACATAAAACTGATCTGTTGAAACCTACTCCCCTCTTGCTATCCCACATTTATCTGTACCCTGCCCAAGTGTTTTTACTTCTGGAGCAAAGGCTGGTTTCATCACCCTGTGAGATCTTCTCTCTGTTGTTCTCTCTCACACTCAGAGCCTTGCTCTCGGTCAGGAGCCGAGAAAGTATTTGCCCCATCACCAGTGCCCTGCCCCTCTGCTCTTCTCGCTGGGCCTTGGCTGCACTATAAAGGTTAGCAAGGGCTTGCTGTGGGTGTTGTGTCTTCTGCTGAATTATGGGTAATGTAGCCAGGGGACCCCAGAAAGAGCGAGATGGGTGGGTGCAGCTGGAAGGAGGATGAAAGAGAAGGAGACAGAGAGTGGGGGGTGTTGAGAGGGCAAAACGAAGGTTCATAATGCCAAGTGCTGATGTGTTTGTTTTCACTCTCTGCTATTCCGGGCAATGGATAACATGAAAAACAAATAATGCATGTGATTTATGGACATACTGTACATTCACGAGCAAGGGAAGAGCAATAACTTCTGAGTTTGAGAATGGGTGAATTATCCATTCGAACCCCAACGGGAGGATTTTTGGTTTTGACTTGAAAATTTATTAGAAAAGAAAATGCAGATGTTTGGGTTGTTGCACGGAAAAGATGTTACATAAATTTGATGAAATATGTCAAATTGTGGCATCGTGAAACAGTCATAGGACTCATCACTAGGCTTCATGCATTACGTTTGGGTGTTAATTGACTTAGGGTCATTATTTTTGCAAACCCTCGTTTGTGGGGCACTGCCATTGGTGGTATACAGCAGAGACACAGATCACGAGAGTAACAGGCCATTGATGTGATGCAAGAGTTTGAGAGAGCCTGACGTCTAATTGTGCCTCAGCAACCCGAGATTCTCAAATCAACCAAATTCTAAAGTTGTCCTTACAGGAAACACTTGTTTTTTTTGTTTTTTTTCAAAATTATCCTTTTTGTATTTGCTTTTTTAGAAGGTGGAAAGCTGCTATTCATCTTAGAAGAACAATTCTAAAGCACTGTATACTAAAGTACGCTTTAAAGTGTAATTTTCACGTTTTGAGTGATATCTATATAGAACTTAAATCTCACTAACCATACAATCAACATTCTTCCTGTTGCTCACATCAATAGTTCTACAGTGGTACCCCGAGAAACGAAATTAATCCGTTCCAGGGTGTCGTTTGGATCTCGAACAATTTGTATCTCGAAGTAAGTTTTACATGTAAAACGTCTAATCCGTGCAACGGCTCTCAGAAACAGTAGAAGTAGATGAAAAAAATGGAAAACCAGAGAAAAATCAAGTAACGTTTGTTCAATCCTTAAATCTACACATTGTTAATCTAATAAATGATAATACAACCAAATAAAACACATGCAAAATACACAATACGTACACAAATGTGAAACCTAACTTTGAGTGAAGCGATGTGTCGGAGGAGGTGAAACGGATGGCAGAAAACATTACGGCACCACGTATGAAAGTTAACTTTCTCAAGATATTTCACAAATTACTGACACAAACACGGTTTCAAGCACAAGCGCAGACAGATGGAGAGAAAGCGTGACTGTGTTTTTTCTAACTTGCGCTACAGAACAGCACTTTCCACGTTATAAATGTTTTACGACGCCTTAATTCTAACATTTGTTATAGCACATTATTAGTAATCTATACATAATGTTTCGCTGTGCTGTTGAAGTGTTTTTGAAGAGTATCAGACCGTTTTGCACTGGGAGATAGGAGCACAAGAACCCGGAAGCGCAGAGTGACGTCACAACGTTAAGAGGAAAATACAGCAGAACAGCTTGTAAATGTTCGTATCTTGAAGTTTTCTTTGGACCTGAAGCAAAAAATTTCCAGCAAGACGTTTCGTATCTCGAACATTTCGTTACTTAAAGCATTTGTATCTCGGGGTACCACTGTATTGTTATTATAAACGGTTATTCTATGAAAGAGCTCTTCGAGCCGGAACAGCAGTGAAAGAAAGAGATGTTCAAAGAGAAAGAAGGGATGACAGATGAACAAGAGCCTCGTCCAGACACATACAAGCTCACCCTAGGCCTGACCCACAGTGTATCCTTTGAATGGAAGGAAAGGGTTTCCAAAGAAGACATTTCTGAAAGTATGAGTAACTCAAAAAAATGAAAAAAAAAAAAATAACAATAATAATTCTAGACAAGAGGAAAGGACAAGGTAACAATTGAAAGTGGAGAAGAGAAAAAGAGAAAGAACAAGAGAGGTTTATTTTATTAACCTTAATAAATATCTGACAGATTTCCGCTGAAAATATTGCAGATCACATGCAAAATAGTTTAAGACTGATGTCAACTGCAGCAACATATGAAATCTATTACTGCGAAGCCGCAGCAGGCACAGAGTGAGAGAAAAAGAGCTGTGCTGAAAGTCACGGCAAAAAAAAAAAAAATATCATGGCCTTTCCAAATTCTTCGAGAGGTAAAAAAGTCAGCCAAGACACAAAAATCAGAGAAAAAGTGAGAAGGGGAAAAAAGAACAGAAATGCACACATACACACAAATGCTGAGCTCCACATCCTGTTGGGGTTGAGGCCAATGCTGTGGAGAGAGTGCCCAGACCCTGCTGCCAGCTCTGAGGAAGACTGGAAGATGGAGAGCTGAATGGGAATAAAGGAGCAGGGGGTTAAAGTGCCCAGAGAACAATACCAGCTGCAGGGAGGCAGGGGAGGAAGTGAACCCTCCTCCTCATCCTGCAGAAACAGAGACTTGACAAAGTAATCAGCCTCCACATAACTAGCTCATCCTGCTGGCATCCTCCTCACATCTGGGCCAGAGGGTAGAAGAGTGGACTGTTTATCTAAAATCCCAAAAGTTTGAAAACACTTTTAAATGTTTGACAAGTTTCTTGCTGTAGAGGGTCAGCAGGGGCTCTAACTGCAATAGAGTGGCTGTTGTGGCTTGAGTGTAGGGTACCAAGGAAGGGTCCATCAAGCCCATCTATCTAGTGGGAGATGCTCCAAGAAATAAACTGGGAGAATGTCTAACGTCTGGTTGGATTGAAAGGCTGTCTTTTTTTTAATCAAACTACAAGAAAACCCCCAACTCTAGTCATTTTTCCCCCAACTCTAGTCAACTCAAGTTTTATTTCCACATAGTTGTTTAAAGTAACTTTTTACAAATTCCCAGATTACTGTAATTGAGTACATTACATTTACCGGTACATTTATGTATTTGGCTGGGATGTTTTTTATCCAAAGTGACTTTCAGTTCGGTACTAAACATAAGCAGTTTAGTTTAGTAGTTTAGTAAATTTCCACCAGCCGGCAACTGTGAAAGCAAAGGTTCTGGTGAGAAATTTTGTGACGCTTTGAGATAAGACCATTGGATGCTGTTAATTTCCTGAATGACCCCCCCCCCCTTTTTTTTCCACCAGCTTGCTCTCTCTCACTGTTCATGCTATCTATATATCTCTTTTCTTCCATGCTCTCCTTTTTTCTCTGTCTCTATTGTTTCTCTCCCTCTTGCTCTTTCTAGCCGTTTCTTTCTTCTCTTTCTTTGCCTCTTTCCATTTCTATCTTGCCTAGAAACACCCGGATGATACTCACTCCTCTTGAGTAGTTTTACACCAGCTACTTGTTACTCTTACTTTGAGTCATGTTTATCATCTAACCAACAGATGAACTTAGATAGTCTCAGGAAAGAAGCAGCCGTTTGCACTTAATCTGAGCCAGAGCACTATAAGCAGAGGAAGAGCAGAGCATCTCTCACCTTTCTCCAAATTGTGCATATTTTGAGCAGTAAAAACGACACCCAAATCTGAGCTTACCGGAACACTTTCAGTACATGTACAAGTGCTGGTATATACATTGTCCTAGGCAATCAGACACTTTGCAAATCTTTTACACAGGCGCTGTCTATTTTTTTCTGATCATCCTTGAGATGGTGCTTCACCTTCATTTAGTTGTGTTTGATTTCAGGGATTGGCCGTGACTCTAACTGCATTTTCAAGCAAATGACAATCACGAGAAAGGAACTGCCTGAAGAGCTCATAGGTAGAATTATGACAAAGCCATAATTGGGATTTACCTTCTTCTTCATGTAAGGTTTATTAGAACACAGTGGCCTCCATAATCTTTAAATTGAAGATGTTTCGGATGACCTGAACCCTTCCTAGAGGTTGCCATAAAACCAAACTGAGATATCGGGGGAGAAGAACCAAAGATCACTGTGGCAGGGCTCCAGAGAGCCAGCTAGGAGATTTTAAAAAGTCAACCACTGACACCTTCCACTAGTCGGGGCTTTATGAAAACAAATTCCATATGTAGTTGAAAAAAATAAAAAAATACAAGATAGTGAGAAATAAAATTCTCTTGTCAGTACAAAATACAATATGTGTGGAGAAAACCAGACACTGCTCATTAACTGTCCAATACAGTCCCACTAGTGAAACATGGTGGTGGTACTTCAGCTGCAGGGACTGAATTTGACCAACTATAGGGGTATACTGAACGAATACCCCTCCAGAGTGCTCAGGGTCTCAGACTGGGTCGGAGTTTTATCTTCCAAAAAGACAATGACTCTAAGCACACAGCTGAAATAACAAATGAGTGGCTGGACAACAACTAAGTGACTGTTCTTGAAAGGCCCATCTTGAGCTTTGACTGGAGTGGCCGAAAACTATAAGCCTACAAGAATTCACCATCCAACCAACAGAACTAAAGAGCATCTGCAGGAGAAATGGCACAAATCCACAAATTCTGTGAAAAACTTGTCCCAAAAAGACTGTGTTAGATCAAAGAGAAGGCTTCTTCTATGTACAGAATAAAGGATCTGAATACTTGGGACCATGTGATATTTCAGGGTATTTTTATTAAATCTGCAAAAATGAGAAGAATTCTGTGTTTTGCTGTCAATGTGAGGTGCTGTGCAGTAATGAGGCTTTCAGACTCTCTTTTAATGGTAAACAAATATTGAAAGAGGGTCTGAAAACACATCAATAGCTGATGTTGGTAAAGAGAGCTATACATTATTCAGATTTAAAAAAGAATCCATCACAACAAATCAGTTTTTTTTTTTTCAGTTTAGACTTGTCTGTAGACATTGCAGTTTCAGTTTAAGTCTCCCAAAAAAGTTGCACAAAGCAAATATTTTAGTGGAAACCAGTTTTGACCAGAAACATTGCAGTTTATCAATATTACATGGTCAATACACATCAGGTTTATCATTTTTAAAACGAAATACCAAGATGGACTTTTCACAAAATGTGACCAACTCTAATAATATCAAAGTAAAAGAGGAACAAATAATGTTTTTTTCTGCATTTCAACTGGTAATGGACAGCACGGATGTTGACTGAAAGAATAGAAGTAAGTAAAACTCACATTCACAAAGATTTGGTTCCTTGTTTTGCATGGCAAGAGGAACTAACTCTGCCCTGCTGGTGCCAGTATGTCTCATTGTGGCAGCTAAGAAGTCTGTAACCATCTTAACACTCTGTTTCTGCTCCGAGCTAAACCACAGGCCAGTACCCACAAACCAAGCAGCCCTGACTAATAACCATTGAACAACACTTCAACATTCAACAACCACACATACCAAAGGAGTATCATGGAAAATGAGAAGTAATGGGGTTTCTGCTTTTTTTTCTGCAGCATTTCCTTGTTTTTATCATCACCTCATGAGAGGGCACACAGAGTTCAGCCGGGGCATGACAGGGTAACAGGAACTAGAGCCAACCACACACACAAACTGCTGTAAGAGGTGATGATTTCCTTAAGTGCTCAGAGTGTCAGCAGTTCGGCCGTGCAACTGATAAGTTAAAGTGTGTGCCAAGTGTGTTTGTCTGTGATCATCAATGCAGCAGTACAGTACACCAAGAGGATTCTTCTATAACATGGGGTTCCTTATTAAAAGTGACCAAGAGACTGACAGGAGGACGGTGCCAGAGCCCCAAAACAGGCCCTTATATGGATCCCCTTAGTTGTTTTCTCTCCTCCTTAAAGCTCTCTGCTAGAAAACATCACGTTTTGAGGGGAAAACATCCTATTTACATACTTTCAGGACTAGTGTGTGCCCACATACAGGTAGACATGCATTGTTCACACCAGTGGGACAACAGGTTTAAAGGTTTGGGTGCAACATCATGTCTCAAATTAAATTGCCCCTAAAATAATTTAACTTGTTTATCGAGGTCAACTTAACAGGATCAGATGTTTCTTATATAATTTTTAAAAATCACAGTTTTAAAGAAAAAGACAAGAGGCCGATGAGTTAGTTCAAGAGGAAATGACGCAAAACCTAGGTCAGCACACAAGTTTCAACTATAATCTTAAGGCTTCTACACATCGATACCGACGTGCCTTGGGTGGACATCACACCAAAATGAGCAAATGCATGTTGGAGCCATTTCTCACAAAGATAATGTCCAATAAAAGCTGGCTCTGTGATGACATGAGTAAGAGGTGATAAAAGATAAAAGCGCTTGGTGGCGCTCATCCCACATTTTCATAGGAACTTTCCACAGGAAACAGGAAATAGCGAGGCCACAATTCCTCTCTTTTTGCCATATTTTCTTTTTCAAACAGCTCCCTGTGATCAGCCACCAACAGAATAAACTGCTCGACATCCATTATTTTTTTCTGTTTTCTTTGATTTCATCTCAGTCTTCCTCTTCTTTCCTTTTTCTCCGTGTGGAGCGGAGAGCATCTGTTGTACAACAAATGCCATCTTCAGGTAGGGAGCATCATTGCATCAATATTTCCCCGACCAGGACGAAGAGCACCCGGCTAAGAAGCCATTGAAGATTCCTGCAAATCTCAATTCAGATCAGTTTTTTTACAGGGATTGAGACTGAGCAGCTGTGTAGCCTTAAGAAAATTACTAATCTGAACAAAGGCTTAGCGTTACAGTGAGGCCAACTGGAAAAAAGAGCTTCAGTTAACTAGAGAGCATAAAGATTGGACTCTGGAGCAATGGATGATAGTCTGAGGACTTCAGATTTACCCTGTTCCAGAGTGATGGGCGCATCAGGGCAAGAAGAGAGGCAGATGAAGTGAAAGCTTGTTGGGGCACTGCTATGATCGGAGGTTGCTGTACTTGCTCAGGTCTAGATTCAGCAACAGTATGTGCTCAAAGGATGAGGTCAACTGATTAATTAATCTGATTATAGTTAATGACAAGGTTAATCCATAGATGGATCTTTTCTATCTTTACGGGATTCCAGGATTCATCAGGTTCAAATTGTGAAAGAGAGGTCCAGGGAGGATTAGACATCATTTTCACACCACAGAGTCCAGACCGGAACACCATTGAGAATGTTTGGGAAGTGGTGGACCGGTCAGACTCTACCATCATCAATGCAAGATCCTGGTGAAAAGTTAACGCCACACTGGGTGAAATAAATCTAGTAGATATTGCAGGTTACCGAAAAAATTACCAAAAACTAAAGCTTAAGAGCTTTTTAGTGAACATTTGCTCTGTTTTTAACACAAAATAAAGATGATGGAGAACAGCTGTCACAAAATGGGATTTTAACATTTCTGCCCAGCCCAACGTGGCTATTTGAGTATTGAAGTAGGTTCTCCATGGCTCCAGGGCAGAATTTAAAGGTTTCACTCCAATGCTCATTAAACACACCATGACGGGTCTAAAAGAGATCTTCAGGAAACTTGGTACTGGAGCTAGAGCGCAGGAGTCCTGGACCAGGAATGCAGTTGATGAATTTTCAATGACAACCTGCCAATTTGTCGAGGATCACTCTTCTCCTGGAAGTTGACACAGATTTCACAAGTGTTTTGGACAAATTGTCTGTTCCTGACTGTATGGGAAAGAGCTCTTCCACAGCCCATTTATCTCTGGGCAAGGGCCTAAGATAGAGCCCTGAGGAACCCCCGGCAAGCCCCCCAGCCCAGCCTCAATGCTTCCTCCCCTAAAGTTCCATGAGCACAGCGCCATGTTGCTCTTGGCAGAACTCTGCAGGCTGTCCCAGCGTGCCTGAAAGCCAGCACTCCCCCCACCGTCACCTCGGCCAAGGCGCACATTTCTCACATTTTCTCGTGCTCTCTGTGAACAGCACACTGGGAGTGTGCTAGCCGGCTTTGGACAGACAAATTGGGAGTTTGGACAGATGTGTCCAGTTCCACTTGTAATATTTCACTCTGTGATGGTTTACAAACGCTTTGGTCTGACTGACACACGGCTGCAGCCGACAGGTGTGCCTTCAACGTCTCAATCAAGGCTGGAGCTGAAGCAGATGGATTGGAAAAAGTAAAGTTGTCTCAAAGCCAACCTGGTCATGGTCTGGTAAAGATACTAGAGATACAAGTTTACACAAAATCATGGTGACGCAGAGCAGAAACATTCTTCGAACAGCAATATAAGTCAGCGTGTCAAAGTTTATGTGAAGTTTAAAAGACGAAGACCTGTTTTAATTGCATCTGTTTGTGTGTTCATCAAATGCGACCAGAAACAAGACCCCCATTTGTTTCCAACAAGAGAGGATGCACGTTTAACCCTGATCCCACACAACAGGATCTTTGGCAGGAGCAGAAGATTTATATTTATTGTTTAATCTCCATTTCCCCTCTAAACCTTAATTTAAACTTTCTTCCCTCAGTGAGTTTTGGGTTTGGGCATTTAAACATAAATGAAGCTTCACTGAAAAAAAAAAAGGAATGAGAAGAGACAGAGAAAACGAGGACAGAGAAAAAAAGCATGGTTTGTCTCCTGGGTGCCCTTCTTGCCATCCCATTTCCTATGCATCTGGTCTGTGTTTGTGCGCAAGAGGAGAGGGGGAGAGAGGGAGGCCGGGCCGTCTGGGGCCGATTAATAACCAGTGATTTATAGGAACTTTTATAGAATAATACAATAAAAATGTGTGTACGTGGTGAGTGTATATGCAAGTTCACCCAAGCGTATGTAAATGGGTGTATGTGTGCACGAGTGAGAGGCAGCAAGCACACAATGGTTTCCTAATTCAGGGGAATCAAAAACAAATTATCAAGAAACAAAAACAGATCCAGTTCTGGGTAAATTGGGCACAGATGGACAGAGTGAGACAGGAAATCAAGAGAGGGAGAAGGAACGCAAGGCTGAGTGAGAAAAAACAGTGTTTGAGAGGAGGACAGTGGGGTACCGCAGATCAGTGATGTGACAGAGAGGATAAAGAGGAGGTGGGAGAGGGTGGTGAGGAGGTGAGAGAGAGGACAAGGGCACAGTGGGGAAAAGAGAAGGAAGAGAGTGGAGTTGTGGGAGGAGAGGGATCAGGGTTCCCATGCCCTGCGAAGAGGAAATGTGTTTTGGAAGGGCCATGCGGCATGTGTGTCTTGAGAGAATGAAATTAAACATTTGTTGTGAAGAATGACACTTCATCTGGTTCAGGATTACAGGAAATATTTTCTTGAAGAGGTTTTTCAAAGTCGTCTGGGTGGATATAACTTTTGTTTTTGGATGCATTTCATATTAGCTTTTGCAGAACTAACGCCAGAAGTGGACATTAGTGATCCCCAGCCACCGGTACATTTTTTAGTTGGTACTGGGATGCACAAGAAATACTTCAATATTGATGATTTATTTGGAAAAATCCTTTTGTTTTGAAAAAAAAAAAAGTTATATTTTAATTTAATTAGTATTTTAATTTTGAAAAAAATATTTTATTTAGAAAAATCCTTTATTTTTGAAAAAAAATATATATTTTATTTAAAAAATCCTTTATTTTTGTAAAATGTTTTCTTTTGAAAAAAAATATTTTATCCTGAAAAATATAAAAAAATCTTTTCTTTTGAAAAAAAAAAATGATTCTGAAAAATGTATTTAAAAAAATTATATGCATTTAAAAAAAAAAAAAAAAAATATATATATATATATATATATATATATATATATAAGTGGAGCGTTTGCCGGTGCAATGCTGACATTATGTTACATCGTCTTTTTAACGGTGGACAAATTTCACACATTCAATGCTCAAAAACTTGCGGTTTAACTGCATTTGAGTTTAACACAATGCAACCGAGTAATCCTCATCAGCTAGGGAAAATATATCACACGAAATTTCTATTTTGAGTTTATCTGCCAAATGCGCTGATGAAAATTACATGATGTAGTTTATTTACATCAGATCACATGATCAGAATTCCTATATTGTAACTATACACAACTACAGACACTACATGTAAATATTATCTGTATAAAAGAATATTTTTATGCCTTATTTCGTTGGTGGCGGGGGATTTCAGGGTGGGGTAGGGGTCTTTTTTCAGCTTCAGCATACGCCCCTCAAAAGGTTGTGAATTTAAAGAAATCGTGGGGCACTAAAAAAAAAAAAACGTTAAAAGTGACGCCTCATTTTGATTGATTTGAGGCATCAGAAGAGTGGGTTACACAAAATGTGGGATGAATTACACACAGAAGTTGAATATTTATGGTCAGGAGTTGTTAAATGCTCAGCACCGGAACCCTAGAAAAGATCAGGTGACTTTTACATTTCTTGTACAGCTCTTAATGTGAATGATTTGACGAGCTGTCATTCTCTCATCCACACGTGCGATTCTCATTCCAGTCCATCTCTTCTTACACGTGACACTCTGTTAGACCAGTTAAACATGAGCAGTGAGCATGGGTTTGGTAAAAGGGGAAAAAAGGCTGACAACCAATTAGTGCTGCTGAGTTATGAGAGGTTCGGGGTTCTGGATTCTCGGAAAAGAGAGGTAGGTATAGCTGCAGCACAAGAGGAACTGCTGCTTGTGTCCTATCTTGACAGAAGGTTGACTCATAGAGAGAGCCTGTGATAAGCAAACAGCAATATGAATGGCTTCCTGTGATGAGGGTCTGGACTGTGGCATCTGTCAGAGTGGATCTGCCGTGGATCTGCCGCCTTTCTACAAAGAGTCCAGACCATGAACCACAGATTCACACGCATGGCCCAACCCCTTGGTGACACTGATGGGAATAACATGCATAAGATCTGACAGAGCTTGCCCCTGGGCACTGCCACCCACGTAAACAGTCCCTGCTGTCTCCCAGCACGCCTCACTCCCACAGTCAGGAGGAGGAGGGGGGGGGGTTGATATTGGCAGCAGCTCTGTGATGGCCCCACACTGGAAACTTCATCAGTGAATCATGGTCAGCTCCGCAAGAGAACGGATAGCAAAGAACTTCCTCCCTATCTCTCTTTCACATGGAGACACACACTCAATCTGGTGTCCTCTGCATCAAAGTTCACTCGCAAAAAGAAGCGGAAAAAAGAAAACGTCCTGCCACAACAAAAATACCCATGCTTACTCACTCTAGTACTCTCTAGTTCTCCCTTTCTCACACTGATCTTCTCAACAGCGTGAAGAGGCCCACTGAATGCTGACACACTGCATCACGTCTGAAGTTGAGAACCAATGTAGCAAGTATGGAATGGAAAAAAAATGTCATGGATGCCACTATTTTATATTTTATGCAAACTTGTGTGGAAAGCAGGTGTAAAACCGCCCAAATGGCAAAGTACTGCTGACTACAGCTCAGGCATGATCAATTAACAATTTATAATTTCTGCTGAGCGCAAGGGGATCAGTTTGTGTATTGCAACAGCGCATTTTGATTAACTCTTAGAAGTCTGTGCACGCACCGGTGTGTTTCCAATCACAGCGGCTATTTTGAAATAAGAATGAATGATGCAACCCGCCTATTGTTTAATTTGGATTTCAAATATATGTAAGTTTCAAAAAGGTTATTAGTTTTTATAGTTTTGGTTTTAAACAAACATTTCAAGAGTTGTGACATAATTTACAAGAAAATTTAAATCAGTACCATCTAGTGGTAAAAAGAAGGGATAACCCTTGGAAGTACAAGACCTGTGTTTTTCAATGTTCTGGCACCAAAAAGCACAATGGAACAAAATGTTTAAGGTTTAAGAAAGGGTATTGCACCTCGCTTTTTCTATCTAGTGTCTCAGCAATTTTGGTATTTGTAATAAAACATAAAAACTGTTTGTTCTCAATTTTTGTTTTAAATATAATTTATTAGAGCAAATTGTAAAGTAGCCAAAAAAAGACTTCTTTAAATATTGAATGTTTCACTGTACGATCTCAACAAATCACAGCATGCAATCTAAACAAACACAATCTCAGCTTACTGTGTAAAATGTACGTATTGTAAAGGTAGAGATTAGGGGTGTAATGATACACTCTGCTCATGATACGATGCATACCTTGTGGATTGCTCACTGCATGAATTCTTCCGCAAGACAAAATAGACCCTCACAAAATAGATGTGAGATGAAATACTTGCTTATATAAGAATTAGCAGAATGTTTCCTATCGTCCTTTGCAGGACCCTCGAGACCCCAAAAGGGAATAAGCAGGTAAGAAGATGAATGAATGAATGATGAAAAATCCTCAGTTTAAAGTGCAATTTAAATGCATTAACTAGGATAAATGGTTAATTGCACAATTATTTAATTTCTAAACAAAAAAGGTCATTTATTAAAGCAACTAAAAGAAATCAGAAAAAAATAAAAAAGGAAAAGATGTGCAATTCCACAGTAGGGGTAATTATTCTGTCTTTAACTGTACATGTACAACTTTTATAACTTCAATTTAATCATAATTACAAACTAGGTTAATTTTTTAAGTCGTTTATCCAAGCAACAACAAGATATCAGAAAAAATCTAACATTATAAAAAGATTCAACATCGGTTGTGAAAAAACAATGATCTGATACCAGGACAAAAATAAAAATATATTCCACCATGGGGTAACAATTTTGTATAAATGTACAGGTACATGTACAATTTTTATAATGCCAAAACAATCATAATTACAAATTAGCTTAATTTAAGTTTTGTTTGTGCTGTTATTGAAGCAACTACAATAAATCAGACTATCCCCAGAAAAAAATGATGTGATAGATGGAAAAAATATGAAAAAAAAGAAAAATATGTGCAATTTTACAGCGAGGGTGAAAAATAGAGTCTTTAACTCTATACGTAAAATTTGTATTATGTCAAAATAATCATAAATACAAATTAGGTTATTTGCGTTTGACTAAACGTTTATTTTTAAGTCACTTATTTAAGCAACTACAAGAAATCAGACTTTTCCCCAGAAAACAATGATCTGATTCTTGGAAAAAAAAAAAAACACAAAAAGGTCAATTTCACATCGGGGCTAATAATTTTTTTTGTACTGTACATGTATATATATATATATATATATATATATATATATATATATATATATATTATGACCAGCTAATACATGTGGAATTTATTCAATAGAAGTCTGAACTTAAGCTAAACTTAAAGCTCACAAACATACTTCCTGTCAAACTTCAAAACAGTGAACAATAAAGAAAGCAGTTCTCACATTCTGATCTGAGAATTACAAATACAAGCTGGGCTGAAAAATCTCAAAACTAGGAGCAAGCAGCTAGGTGGTACGTGTTTTGAGATGTCAGCGTACGTGCCGTCCTGCCGGTGTTCAAGTTTGCTGGTGCAGTTGGCTTGATGTGTACCTGACCGCAGCACATCATACGAGAGACAGAGAGATAGGAAGAACGATTGATACGAAGAAACAGCATCACAAGATCTGGTTTGGGGCGCAACATTGAGCGTGGGTACAACAGACAGGCCAGAAACCCACACAGGTTTCACTTGTGCCTGTCACACTCCACACAGAAGGTGAAAAGTTCACACAGAGGTTACAGCAAGTGAAACCTCTCTGCTGCCAGACATACGCAGAAACATACAAATCACCAAACTCAAGATGTGGTTTTAGCTGAAAATCAAATCTTCTTAGACACAAATGAAATGGATTGACCGTGTTAACAAGAGAACAACTTTGGAAAGATAAAACTGAGTTTTTTCATCGTTTAAAAAAGGACTAGGGCATAAAAATAAACACAACCACTTTTAGAGGCCAAAGAGGAAAAGGCTCATATCAAGAATAAACCGTTTAACTGTTATTCCAGTGTGTGTGTTGGAGCGGAGCTCAAAGTGAGAGCAGCAGAATGCAGCTGAGTTTAAGGGTGAGGGGGGTTGAGTTGTTCTCATGGCCTTTCGTCCCCTGCTGGACTTCCATTCACCAGTGCTATTGGTTAGGGGAGGTTGACACAGCCACCACCTCACACTTGGGACAGCAGCCACACAAGGGCTCCGGCTGGAGGAGAGCAAGTGAGGCAGAGCGGTTGAGTGTCAGCGTGACCTAATAAATGAAAGTGTCAGAAACGCATGGTGCAGTCGCTAGCTGACACATTGAGGTCCACCACAGCGATAGACCAAGCATCAGGGTCTTCTGCTGAGGGAAGAGCCTGCCCTCTGCTGCTCGTGAGCAGAGTTACAGTATGTACATGGCGACAGGTTCCAAAAAGTTTTACCAGATTTATTAAGATTCAGCTGTTTGTAATCTCCTGTCGGTCAACGTTCCAGCTGTTCTATTGCTTGTGAAATTGAGAATGAATTTTTTATTTGGTGAATATGAAAATAGGAAAAAATGCTAAGTTTGTTTTAACAAAAATGTTCAAATAAATAAAATATATTTTTGTAGAACCCCAGCTTCTTTCTTGTACAATTATTTATTCAATACATTACACAATATTTCCACAACAAACCTGAAATTGTGCAAAAAATCAAACAATTCAGATTATTACCTTTTCTCATTTTGTACTGCAACAATCTAAACAATTTGAAAATTAACAGCTTTTATGTTTGATAACAAAAATGTTGAGACAATGGGGTAATTAAAATATGAATATTTCTTCTTCTTTTTTTATCATTAGTGATGATACAGAAACAAAAGACAAACACAACTAAACAAAGCTAAATTTTCATTCTCAGATAAAAAAAGACAAATAAACTGCATTGATATAGAAAAATAATGAATAAATTACTTTTTTCAGTCTAACCTGAGGTTAACCGTATGAACCCTTAGAAGTTTCTGCCAGCACCACTGTGTGTGCCAATCACAGCGACTGTTTGGAATTAAGTAGGAATGACGCAACACACCTATTTTTTAATTGTGATTTCAAATATATGTATGTTTAAAAATGGTTATTCGTTTTTATATTTATGGTTTTAAACAAACATTACAATAGTTTTTATGGATAATTTTCAAGGTGATTCAAATAAAATGTGAGAAAATGCAAAACATTGTCTTTCAGTTTCATTTTACAGACTTCAAATCAGTTTCATCAGTGCCATCTTATGGGGAAAACAAGGGATAGCATTTGGAAGTACATACTGTGATTTGGCTTGTGTTTTTCTAAGTTCTGGAAACAGTGTACTGCTTGGAACAGTGTATACTTTTTAGGGGATGTGCGCCTGTTTTTTTTTATTATTATTTAATTTTCACATTTTGACCTTGTCTTTTCTATTTTGGGGATTTAATCATTTACTTTTTTTCTCAGCACTTTTCATTTTTGTTATAAAATGTAAAGAAGTGTTTGTTCTCAATTTTTGAGAGTTGCAGTAAAACAATTACAAAATGTAGTATTCTGAATTGTTTTTTGACACATTCTTAGATGTAATGAAAACATATTTGCAAAAAAAAAGCTGGGGTTGTATTAAACGCTCAAAAAGCCCTGGACTTCTAAGGGTTAACTCTATATAGAGAGAGACCAAACACTGAGTAGAATTAATTTTCCTCTAAGGATTTTACTGTGCATGAGTGCTTTGATAAAACTTCATAAATCCATTCAGATTGGTGAGATAGGATCAAAGATATTTGCAAAGATCCAGTCACAAATTCTAGAGACAAACATTTTTTTATTTCATATTACCTTAAAGGCCTTATAGAAATATAAATGAATTCTTTAACTATAGGGTCCATTAAGGTATATAAAAAGTGTACATGTGTGTTTTTAGAGACTGTATATTGACAACTTAAAGTATCACAATGGTATTTCTTGTATTTTATACCCTGCTTCCAATAAAACGTAAGAAATACCTTCATGTAAAAACGATGAGCTAGAAATGACCACACAAGTGAAATGGGGTGTCAGTGTGGTTCTGTGCACTGCAGTAGATCTTGCCCAGAGCCTCTGGGTGCTGTTTGAGCTCGGTTTAACGATCAGACCACCCTAATGTGCCTCATCAGTGTCAGGCTTGTTTTACAACCTTCAGACCAGAGAGAAGATGTGGGCACTGGAGTTCTGCCAGAAGCTTCACAAGACACTAATCAGGTGTCCAAGTTCTTCAGCAGTAACTTATAGCCAACACAGTTCATCAGATATAAATATAGTTTGTAATGGCTGTGACCCAGACCAGATGATAACAGTGTAGTAAGTGCTTTAGATGGGCACAGAAGCACCTATTTATAAGACATAAATGAGTGCAAGTACTAACAAAGCGATAAGAGTGTTTCTCATTATTATACACATAGACGACGGCCGTATATATTAGCCCTTAGTTAATAACAAGCTTCAGGTTGTTTATGAAATGAATCACCTGTTCATTCCTGTAATGGTTTTCCGAAAGCCAATGAAACCTTGTAGTGAAGAACCAGTTAGTTCACTGATTTAGAAGTCATTCTGTAATGGGCCAATAAACAAATGCAAACACAGAATCAGGAAAAGTATTACATCCAAGGTATTCATAAAGGAGGAAACAGTCTCCAGGTCACAGATAAGCCATTTTAAATTTACTTGCTACTGATAAAGTTAAAAGAATATTAAACTGTAGTAGGGATCACATATTCTTTAACACTAGAAGTCCCAGATTATTGACCTCTTTAGCCAAGAGGGTGCTAGCTGGCTAACTTCTGGATATCATTAGCATCCATTCATGTGTAAATGTGGTCAATACCTGAGGAATCTTGAGCGGCACTCTGGCGCAGTTTGTAGCACTGTGTATATTGCAAATAAACCTGACAAGTTTGGGTGCGACTAGAAATCCAAGTACACTTGCAATGTCCCGCCATATTGGGAGTATGGAAATCAACTCTGTGCAATTAGTTAAATTGACAATGTTTTCTATGTAACTTTAACACTTAGAAGTCCCTGCACGCACCGGTGCATGTGTCCACTTCTGCGTCTATTTTGAATTAAGTTGGAATGACGTTGAGCCCGCTTTTGATTTCAGATATAACGTCTAGGTTGCGATAAGGTTATTAGGTTATTTTTGTTGTGTTGTAAAATGTGTGATCACCTTTCAGGTTTGTCTTACAGACCCCAAATCTAGTGGTGAAAATAAGGCATACCCCTTGGAAGTACAAGACCTGTCATATAAGCTTGTTCATTCATTCATGTACACCCTGGACAGGGCAACAAACACAATCACACCTAAGGGGAATTTAGATTATTCAATTAACCTAACTTTATGGGATTGTGGGGAGTACCCAAGGAGAGAACATGCAAACTGCTTCCAGGAAGGTCACCGGTGAGCCTTGAACTGGCAACCTTCTAACTGTAAGGCCACAGTGGTATCCACTGAGCCACCGTGCCCCTCATATGGGCATGTATTTTTCAAAATTCCTGCACAAAAATAGTTGGAAGAGTATAAAGGTTTAGGAGAGGTTCGCCAGTTGTTGTTTTTTTACCATGTCTTTGCTTTTTGGGGATTTATGAATTTTTATTTTTGTCTCAAAACTTTTGATTTTTATTATAAAACATAAAAACTAGCAGTAAAAAAACTGACAAATTTTACTACTCGCAATTGAACTTTTTGAACAATTGTAAGGTTGTTCTGGATTTATGGTGTAAGGTAAAGAAGGTGGTCTACTAAAAACGGCCTTGGACTTTTAAGGGTTAATTGGCCTAAAAAATTGAAACCTGCAAATTTAAAAATAATCACAGAATATTTTGATGCATTTACAATCTTCCTCAATGTAAAAGATGACATCCATCCATGCGAGACAAAAAGTCCCCAGCAGACCTTGCAACAGTGAGAAAAGGACAGCAGTCAAATCAATTTCACCTCTACGGCTTGAAAGCAGCGCATCCAGGGACACAAGAGCGTCATCATCCCAGTGACCTTTCTTACTACATTCACTCAACATCTCACACCTCAAAAAGCAGTCTTTGTTCTAGCAGAAAGGTTCCCACACGAGGCCTGTGTGTGTCTGTGCATGCACCAACGCGTGCGTGCATGTTACAAGCTCTGACGAGCAGTGGTAACCACGGCAACAGAGTGATGATAACTCCCTGCCCACTGATACCATCTCTCTTGCTTTCACCTACAGCAGTTAGAGTGAGTCATGATGGTGATGCATTTACTCCTTCCTGTGCAGAAACATTAGCTGACCTTTTTCAGCTCAGAGGATAGAATTTAATTGATCGACACTGAGGTTGGAGTCAAATTTAATAATCATAATAAGAAAGTTTCAATTAAAACAAAAGGTATTCAAAACTTAATTTTTAGTTTAAAAAAAAGTTGTAGACATAATATATTTAGAAGCAGGGGACAGGCCTGTTTCTTTAGTTGGCTTGGTGTGTTAACATTGTCCTTACGCACAAAAAAAGTCTGAGCTGATAGGCTGCAGGTAATTTGTTATTTATTTGTAATACTAGAGATCTTTTAATGTGTGAGAGTGTGTGAGGGTGTGTGCTAAAAACTGTAGATGTTCCCTCCACCAAGCCACACCAAACAACTTGACTGGAACACCTGTTAATTAATAGTTGACTCCCTCCTGCCCCTCCTGGCGACCTACATAAATACACCCACATCTCAATATTGCTCCTACGATATATTTTGACAATGTAATTTACAAACAAATACGTGGATTTTAAACAAACACAAACAGGGCGCCGCTGACTCCCGGCACAAAAATATCTTCGAGAGTAAACTTTGAGAAATGGGGGATTGGTTATGTTATTTGAAAGAACAACTAAAATGTTTTATGACAGACCATAGCAACCAAACTATTTACCCTAGCAACCAAATTCTAGCTTTGGAAAACAATAGAGTCATGGGGGTTGGTTTACATAATGTAGAGTCAAAAAGGTAACATTATATTATGTCACTGACACCTCCATAGCAACCAGACAGCTTACCATAGCAACTAAATTGGCATCTCAGGTTAGGAAAATCAAAGAGAAATGGAAACTTTATTTTCCTTTTATTGACTTGAGGAATATTACATTATTTCTCAGACCCCTCCACAGCAACCGAATTGGCATATCTCTATCTCCACTTAGGGAAATGATAGAAAGATGAGGGTTGCTTTAATTTACTCATATTGATATGGGGGACAATATCTTATGTTACTGACCCCCATAGCAACCACAATGTTTCCAATAGCAACCAATTTGGCATATCTCTATCCCCACTTAGGGAAATGATAGAGACATGAGGGTTGCGTTATTTTACTCATATTAATATGGGAGACATTGTTTTATGTTACTGACCCCTCCATAGCAACCAGATTGCTTACCATAGCAACCAATTTGGCATATCTCTATCTCAAAAACATAGAGACATGGGGTTGTTTTATTTTACGTGTATTTACATGAGGAACATTATATTATTTCACTAACCCCTCCATAGCAACCAGATTGCTTACCATAGAAACCAATTTGATATACCTCTATTTCAGATATGGGGTTGATTTATGTTACTCGTAATAATAGCTTCTTCAAAAAAATTGTTTTAAATGGCACTAGTACACAATACCAAAGTTTGCATGCAAATTTTAGCCATCTAGTTAATTAATGCAACAATACTTTTGTTTTTGTAATAAGTAAATATTTTTAAGGCTGGCATTCCTTATTTTGCCTTCTGTGTGCTTTTCCCCCTTTCATGCTGATTAGGATGTTAGCTATTTTCATGAGCACTATCAGGTACATGTCTCTCTGCTGCACTCTGACTGCAGACTCAGCCATCTTTGCCATCATGCTTCGCTGCTCTACCCTCGCTACCACAGCTTCTGCTGTCCTGTCTTAGGTCTACTTATGAGCTTTTAATTAGCCCATGGGCATCTCCCCCTGATCTGCTCCACAGCTCCAGCTTTGGGGACTCGGTTTAGCACTTTATTCCTTGGTTGATACATTCTTTCCTGTGGATTCCTTTTTTTTTTTTAAAAAGCTTTTATTTTAATCAAGTTAGAAGCCCCTCAAGTTCAAGAAGCAAGAATCAAGAAGCCCCTCAAGTTCCTTAAAAAGGTTTGTTTATTAAAAAAAGAGAAATATTTTAAATGTATAAAATTGCTAATCCAATAACATTTTGTTCAGCAGGAAGTACCAAAGTTATTAAAATTCATTCTTAATTTAGCAATATAAATGTCAAATTGTAAAACAAAATTGAACACGAAATTGTGAAATAATACTTTCTGAGATATCATCTCTTTTCTAAATTTGTTATAGATTAAAACATTCTAACAGTCATCTAAACATCATTCTGTAAAAGTTTCCCAGACTTAGGTCTGGCTATTTCAATTTAAAGGGTGAGAATGTCTCAGTTGTGCAGGCAGTTCATTTTCAGGTCCCTTTTACTGTGGGAAATGTGCTGTAGGAAACCATATTTTACAGCGAGACAGGAAAAACTTATAAACTGCAGATCTTGTTCCCTTTTTACAAAAATAAAAATATTGTTAGAGTTTCTTTTTATTATCACGCCATACATTTACTAGGATTAATGATAAATTATATCATGAAAGACATGAAAAAGTGTGCTACATTACAATGATTTAAACACAACAATTAAACGCATAAACACATAATCGTCTTTCAGTTTTATTTTACAGACCCCAAATCTGTGTCTTAAGTGCCATCTAGTGGTGAAAAGAAAGGATAACCTTTGGAAGTACAAGACCTGTGTTTTTCTGGCACAAAACCAACACAATGGCACAAAAACGTTTGGAACTGTGTATAAAGTTAAACAGAGGTTTGGTTATTTTCATGTTTCACATTGTTTGGGGGATACATTTTTGTTATGAAACACGAAAACTGTGAAAAACTCAAATTTTTTCAGTAAAAAAAGACAAAATTCACAACTCTGTACCGAATTGTATTTTTTTGCCCAATTTCCAGTTTGTTGAGGAATTATTGATTAATGTATTGACAAAATATTTGTAAAAAAAGAACCTGCAGTTGTTCTGAAAAAAAAAATTATATCAAGCATTGCCACAACAATCTGGGAAATAATCAGAGCAAATTGTAAAGCAGTAAAAAGGCCCTAGACTTGTAAGGGTCCATTGAAAATTTTGTATACTCTTTTGGGGCGGCATGGTGGTTCCATGTGTAGCACTAAGTGCTTTCAGTAAGAAGGTCACTGGTTCGAGGCAAGCTGGTGGCCTTCTTGAGTGGAGTTTGCATGTTCTCCCTGTGCTTGTGTAGGTTTCTTTCAGGTTTTCTTTGATTTCTTCCACAAAAAAGTAGGTTAAAAAATATTCCCATTAGGAGTGAATTTGTGAGTTACTCTGTGGTGGATAGGTGATTTCTCCTGGATGTACCCCCAACCTAAAAAACCCCAGTGAACATGAAAAGAAAGAAGCAGCTAAAGAAAATGAATGATATTTGCTTATGCTATATGAAAAATGCTTATTTTTAAAAGTGATTTTACACCTACTGAATAATATGAGTTGTGTTATCAATGGCTGATGATGGCATGATAAAATCTAAAGAACCTTTTGAAATGTGCAAGTGGGTTAATTGTCAGAGACAGACAGGTGGGCGAGGACATTCGGAGAAACCAATCGGGTGTATTTGCATATTATCAATATAATCCACATTTGAAAAATCCAGAATATTCTAGACTGTGGAGACAGATACATATTGGAGCTTTGTGAGACATAAAAAAGACATGAATAATGGACATACGTTGGATCCAGATGGAGTTGTTGATGGAAATGGAGCCAACGGTGACAAACTTGGGAGGTAAACTGAGGAAAAGCTGGAGTTTGACAAACAAATGAGATCTTTCTTCTTTTATATAATATTATGGAGTTTGGCAAACAACGTAGGTATATTACTGCCACCTTATGGGATGGATGGGCCATGTATGGCCTCTTTCGCTCCTAAATTATTAGTGCAATTGTTTCTATAAAATTAAATATTCATTTGAATACTAGGTTTCCTGAAATACTTTTAAAAATGTGAGTATTCAATTATGTCTAGTTATTTGCCCTAGTTATTCAATCTTTAACATTTTCCTTTATTCTTCATTTTTGTTACACTCCATGAACACAGTCTCTAACCAGCTACAATACTCACATTTCCAACAAAACGGTTTAGTTTTTGTTACAAGATGAATAAAAGCAGCGATCAAAGGGCTCGAGTACTTTCACCAATCCTTATTTAGAAGGTAAGTTAAAATGAGAGTTGTTCAAATTACTGAACAATACTGGCAAATTATATAATCTTAAAGTGACTTGATGACCCCTGGGCAGCGCCAACGAGTCTAAATATTATCTGGTATTGTTTTGGCCAAGATTCTTGTCACGTACGTCACAATTGGTAACAAGAAGTACATTCTCAGTGTAAAATGGTATTCCTCCTCTCACCACCCGGTGCCGCTATAACTGAGAGTGTTTGTTGTGGATGTGTTGTGTTCAGACATGGACTGGCAATTGTGGCAAATTTGAGCCAGATCAGACGTTGCGTGGCTGAGAAATAAAAACTTCCTGTTTATTATAAAATGTCAAACTTTGACGGCCGCCGTGTGCACATAGTTTAACGAAGTCAAAAAGGCTTTGCAGTTATCATCCCATATGCCTCAGGGCAAAACAGACGGAGTGAACAGATGAAATCTCTCTGTGGAATTTGTTCAACTATGACACAAACAAAAGAGGGCATTTTTGTAAAGTAGTCTCTGTACACTACATGTCTACCGAATTTCATTTGCCTGCGACAAACTCATATCACACCATAAACTATAAACGTACTAGGTGTCGCTATAGAGCTATTTTGTCACATACACCTTTCAAACCATAATCAGATGTAAATTTTCACCAGATCTGATGTGTGTGACAATAGGGACTTTTCGAGCACATTTAGACCCTCAAAAAAGCACCGAAAGCCACATGCTCAAAAAAGGGGCAACAGTACATGTTTTTTTGTGTTTATATTAACTATTTTCCTATTTTAAATATTTATTATCAAACATTTAATTTTCCTTCCTTATCTAATTTATATTAACTATTTTCTGTATTATAATATTTTATATTAATATATTTTTATACTACCTTTTTTAAATTTACTGGATACCTATTTCAAAGAAAGTTTTTTATTTTGTAAAATAAAATAGTTGCAGGGTTTAGAAGTTTATATAAAAGTGATGTGGAGGGTTATGATGTAGTACCAGGTGAATTCAATCAGGACAAGTGAAATAATTATGTTTAATTGAAAAGCCAAAATATTGCTATTCATCTTTAGCCCTAGACAAAAAAATTCTAAATGCTTCTCCTCCTACAGTTGAAGCTACAGCCACCAAACTTAGCCAAGACATTTAAACTGGTCCAATTTGGTTTGCTATGTCTTTTCAGAATGGTACACACTAAAGGAATTCTGGGAATTCACAAATTTTCCATTGACAAGCTTTTCGTGGGGTTACATTTTTGTAAAACTGTAACTCAAACTGGTAATTTCATAGAACCTTCAAACTCACTACACTGGTGGAGGTCTTCAAACCCCAGGTTCTATAACAGAGGTTGGCAAGGAGGGCCCCAGCCCTGCACAGTTTAGTTGCAACCTTCATGAAACACCTGATTCTAAAAATGAAGCACTCCTTTGTTTGTTTAAAGCTGCCAGTGTTTGTTCTGAAGCAGGACTGGAACAAAAGCCATGAGAGACACCGGCCCTAAAGGAATGACTTTGCCCACCCCTGTTCTAGAAGATGTTAAATGTTTATCATTGACGTATAATGGCCATTGAAAATAAATGGGAAAAGGAACGAAAATATCATCAAGATCACAGAGAAATGTGGATTTGATTATGTTAATCATAGAAACCAACCTGAATTTTTATGACAGCTCCCTAGTAACCAAACTGTTTACCCTACCAACTGCATTTTCTACCTCTACCTGAATCTCAGCTTTTTACATCCAATAGCTAGTAAATAAACATATGATTTTATGGACGAACAAAGACAAAGGTTTTAGACTTCGACTATAACAACAGCCTCATCTCAAATCATGGAAATGGTTCTGGATCCTGATATACTTTAGGTGACTGACATATTCGAGAATCTTAAAATTTTACAACAATAAACAAACATTCAACAAAAAGCAAGAAATAGGGAAAACAGGCTACAACAATACTCTGATCTCAAACTGTGTCTTTATTATCAGTGATGACTAAATGCTGTGAGGAAACAATCTTCGCTTTCTTATGGAAAATGCTGTTAATGGTGTCATTGATGTTTTCTTTCTGTTTGTGTTCGTGCCACATGGTTAATTCCATTGGTCACACAGGGCTAATCTATATTGCTGTTGGTATAGTGACTGCTGAAACGCAGCATGTGATTTAATATAAAACAATGCAAGCATCGCTTTCGGAAACATGATGAGTTTTCTAAAAAAAACAATGAGACAAAGCAGAAGTTTCACACATATTCTGCATCCTCTAAATTTACATCCGTGTGAACAACTTAAGTCAAATACAAATACATTTGTGTCAGTTTCAGAGTCTGAAATAAATTCATGCGTGCTTAAAACCACATGGTTCGGCCATTTTCAAGCTGTTCTGAAAGTCATTAACGAATAATATCAAACCATTCATATGGGTTTAAATGGCATAACTGATTACATCCCCTTTCAGGGGTTTTACTTTGGGGCCTATATGTGCTACAAACATTATTAAAATTATTGTTAATTGAACGCTAAATCTAACACACCCTATTTAAATGTTATGTCGCTGTGTTGCTTACATCATACCGATGGTTAAACCTTCGCCATGATAATTAATTTTAACTGTATAAAACCCACAAGAGTTCAACCTCTAAAGTTCCCTTAGAGACTGAAAGCGCTCCTCCAAAGAGAGATAATGATAACACAGACCCCAAAAAAATAGGTAAATGTAAGTAATGTTAAACTGTTATCAGTACCAAGTTTTTTGAAACAGGAGCTTATTTTTATAACACAAATATAACCTAGGAAAGTTACACAAGATGGAAAAAAATGGAAAAACGTTAACTATCTAAAGTTGGCTAAATTTACAGGTCAGTTAACGTTACATTGTTTATACACATTTTTAAGACATAATTGTATGTTGCTGTTTTTTTCTCGTCATCTGATTGTCCTTTAACGTGACATTGATTTTTTTTTTCCGCTCCGGACATCAGACAGGCATCGATTGACTGTCATTCTCCAACTATTCATGCATTCTGCAGCAGTAAGTTAAAATAATATTGTGTTGTTTGTTTATTTGATTAATGGAATTCATTACCAATATGATATCCATTGAAATATTATACATATTTAAATAAAAAGTTAATTGAAACACACAAAAAAAGTAATTTCATGTACTCTTGGGGGCCCCTTGGTGGCCACGGGGCCCTGAGCAGCTGCTTAGATCACTGATACCTTGGGCCAGCTCTGCCCCCTTGATAAATGTAATCAGTAGCTCAATCTTCTTCAGAGTAGAGCAGTGCATTGTTGAGTTCAACAAAAGGCAGCTCCATAACACCAGCAGCACTCACGCAGCCCCAAAAAGGACAAAGCCACCACCATGTTTCACTGTAGGCACAAGGGTTGTGCAAAATCACAATTTTTGATCGAGGCCGATCATAATTACATCACGATCCACTTTTTCAGAATCCTCAGCACTTTGATAGATAGATGTAAAAACAAAAAATTGAGTCAGACAGGTGAAGGAGTCAGTGACAATAGAGGGACGTACAGAGGAGTTGGTCACGTCTGAAATATGGAAGTGTTTTTTTTTTTTTCAAACATTCATTGATTGTAAATGTTGCAATGATAAGATTCGCATGACGGACAGCAACACGACAAACCTGAAAGAGAAAGCATCTCAAAGAGTTTGCAGAGAGTCTTGTTTTAAAAGGACCTCACACAAACACATTATAAGATACAAACAAGCAGCAAAAACCTACTAGGCTTAAACAAGCAACTCTTTCAAAAGAAGCATTTGCGAAAGGATCTCTGTATGAGAGAACGAGCAAGCTTTGGAAAGGGCTATGATTTCCATAAAGGCTGTGGAAAATGGGGGCTTTAAAAGACTCAATGTCGTAGATCCATGAAACGAAATATTGCAAACATTTTGCCATTCCACAGCTTTACTCAGAGTGCCGCAGCAAGATTCAAAGCTTTGTATCGGTTAAATTAGTTATTTAGATTGTACCGCTGTAATTTCTTAAAACCAATCCGAGAAAGAATTGTGATAAAATTGTGAATCATGATTTCCCCAGAAAAAATTGTGATGTAACTTTTTTCCCCATTTCGGCCACCCCTAGTAGGCCATGCATTTTTTTTTCTTTGAATTCCTGACCTTACAGTTTTAAAACCATTAGTTCCAAAAAACAATGATCTTTGTTTCATCACTACCAAGTATAGAGTCCCAGGAGTCATATTTTTTATTCGGTATGGGTCCTAGCATCTCTGTAAGATGGTTGCACTTCCACCTTTTTAAATTAAGAAATAATTCCTTTTTTATGTTGGCTTGCATGCCAACATATTGTTATCTCACTTAAACTTATTATGTTGGCTTGCTTGCAAAGCCAACATATTGATATTGCACTTAAACTTATTATGTTGGCTTGCAGAGCCAACATATTGTTATCTCTCTTAAACTTATTATTCTTCTTCTTCTTCTTCTTCTTCTTAGAACAAAAAAACTACCGTCAACTCCTCCTAGCCCGTTCGAGCTACTGTCACGAAACTTTCCACACACCTCAAAGCTGTTGTGTAGTTTGTTGCTATATCTTTTCGGACCGATTTGACCAGCGGTTTCCCTAAAAATCGTGTAAATCTCCAAAAAAAGCTTAAAATTTTTTCTCGATGGGGGCCCCTAGAGTGGTGATGTCATCGCCCACTCTAACTTCGAGTGAGCTCAGTCTTGTTGATACTTGCTAAAATACTTTAGTTTTCTTAAATAAAAATTAACCTTTACACACACATTTTATATGTAAATGGTAGAGATTTTTGTCCTCTTTCAGTTGGTGTTGTTTATGTTTTTTAAAAACACACCGTTTTTACTCCAGGTGGCCTAAACCACAAGGAGTGCACATAATTGCTCCATTCACCTCCATTCAAAAATTCTGCAAGCAAATGTTTCAAATCTCAATCGAAGGCTATTTCTAACTCGCCATAAATCATTCAAAACCTTATCACAGCTTCACAAATTTTACACCATTCTCTTCCTTAAAATCTTCTGGTTCTAACAGTCAAGAAAGTATTTCAATATGTCTGGTCCTTCTTTCGTAATCCTTATTTGTTTGAGGCATGGTAATCGGACTTTCTCCAGCAGATTTGCCATCGTTTGAAAATCTGACAGTTGAATTTCCAGCTGCAGCTGAGTCGTTTGAAAATCTGACAGTTGATAACTCCAGGTGCAAGCTGATTTCAAATAAGTAGGTCAAAGGTGTCTCATTGACTTTCAATGGCCCATTGAAATGAATGGAGCATGAACCCCATAGATCCTAATGTAAAAGAGCTTCTGTAATTGATTGACACTGGAAAGTCATACAAGCATTAAGGAAGCAAATTACTTATCCAGCCCATCATTGCTTGTGAATTAACATAAATTAATTAAGCCACACCCACTTTTGACATAACTTTCAATGTCAAATATCTTCTAAACGGAACACAGTAGAGACATGGGGGTTGCTTTATATTGATCTAAATGGAAAGTAGATTACAACATGATGTCACTAACTCCTCCATAGCAACCAAATTGTTTACCATAGCAACTAAATTGCCACATCTCTATCTTAGCTTAGGAAAATGCTAGAGACTTGGGGGCTGGTAAGCTTCACCCATGCTGACAGCTGAAACATATTATGTTAATGACACCTCCATAGCAACCAGACTGGTTACCATAGCAACCAATATGGCATGTCTCTATCTCAGCACAGGAAAATCATAGAGAGATGGGGGTTGCTGTATTTTACCCGTATAGATATGGGGAGCAATATATTAAGTCAGCGACCCCTCCATAGCAACCAAACTGGTTACCATAGCAACCAATATGGCGCAGCTCTATCTCAGCTTTGGAAAGTCATAGAGACATGGGGGTTGATGTATTGACATGAAGAACAATGTGTTAGGTCACTGACCCCTCCATAGCAACCAGACTGGTTACCATAGCAACCAATTTTGCATGTACCTATCTCAGCTCAGGAAAATCATAGAGACATGGGGGTTGCTGTAATTTACTCGTATTCATATGGGGAACAATATATTAGGTCAGCGACCCTCCATAGCAACCACACTGTTACCATAGCAACCAATATGGCGTATCTATCTCAGCTTACGAAAGTCATAGAGACATGGGGGTTGGTGTATTTTACTCGTGTTGACATAGGGAACAATATGTTAGGTCACTGACCCCTCCATAGCAACCAGACTGGTTACCATAACAACCAATTTTGCATGTACCTATCTCAGCTTATGAGAATCATAGAGACATGGGGGTTGGATTATGTTATTATTGCGGAATTGACAACATTTAAAAAACTAGGTATTAACGGTACCAACGCAAGCCAACATCGAAGTTTGCGTGCAAACTTTAAAATCTAGTTATTATTCTTCTTATTCTTCTTCTTCTGACAAAAATTCTACCGTCAACTCCTCCTAGCCCGTTTGAGCTACCGCCACGAAACTTTCCACACACCTCAAAGCTGTTCTGTAGATTTATGCTATGTCTTTTCGAACTGATTTGACCAGCGGTTTCCGTAAAAATTGTGAATTTCGGCCCAAAAATCACCCAAGTCATTCCCTATGGGAGCCCTAGAGTGGTGATGTCATCGCCCACTCTAACTTTGAGCAAGCTCAGTCTTGTTGCTACTTGCACTGTTTTCTCAACTAAAATTAACCTTTACACACACATTTTATACCTAAATGGTAGAGATTTTTGTCCTCTTTCAGTTGGTGCTGTTTTCATTTTTTAAAAACACACGGTTTTTACGCCAGGTGGCCTAAACCACAACGAGTGCACATAATTGCTCCATTCACCTCCATTCAAAAATTCTGGTGGATTCTGTTTAAAATCTCAATCGCAGGCTATTTTTAACTCGCCATAAATCATTCAAACTTTATCACAGCTTCACAAAATTTACACCATTCTCTTCCTAAAAATCTTGGGATTCTAACAGTAAAAGAAATATTTCAATACCTCTGTTCATTCTTTCGTAATGTTTATTTGTTTGAGGGTATGGTTTTCTCTAAAATGAGCAGTTGCACAGAATCAAATGAAGGCTATTTGTAGCTCGCCATAATTTTTTTATTTCTAATCACACCTTCACAAAAATTACAGCATTCTCTTAGTTAGGGTCTTCTGCTTCTTACAAAGAAAGAATCATTTCGATATGTCTTACGGTTCTTCTATAATCTTTATTTGTTTGAGGCATGGAAATCGGATTTTCTCCAACAGATTTGCCATCGTTTGAAAATCTGACAGTTGAGTCAGCTGACTCGTTTGAAAATCTGGCAGTTGATAACTCCAGGTGCAAGCTGATTTCAAATAAGTAGGTCAAAGGTGTCTCATTGACTTTCAATGGCTCATTGAAATGAATGGAGCATGAATCCCATAGATCCTATTGTAAAAGAGCTTCAGTAATTGATTGACACTGGAAAGTCATACGAGCATTAAGGAAGCAAATCACTTATCCAGCCAATCATTGCTTGTGATTTAACATAAAATAATTAAGCCACACCCACTTTTTGACATAACTTTCGATGTCAAATATCTTCTAAACAGAACACAGTAGAGACATGGGGGTTGCTTTATATTATTCTAAATGTAAAGTAGATTACAACATGATGTCACTGACTCCTCCATAGCAACCAAATTGTTTACCATAGCAACTAAATTGGCATATCTCTATCTTCGGTTAGGAAAATGCTAGAGACTTGGGGGTTGGTAAGCTTCACCCATACTGACAGCTGAAACATTATATCATGTCAATGACACCTCCATAGCAACCAGACTGGTTACCATAGCAACCAATTTTGCATGTACCTATCTCAGCTCAGGAAAATCATAGAGACATGGGGGTTGCTGTAATTTACCCGTATTGATATAGGGAACAATATATTAGGTCAGCGACCCCTCCATAGCAACCACACTGTTACCATAGCAACCAATATGGCGCAGCTCTATCTTAGCTTTGGAAAGTCATAGAGACATGGGGGTTGATGTATTGACATGGGGAACAATGTGTTAGGTCACTGACCCCTCCATAGCAATCAGACTGGTTACCATAGCAACCAATATGGCATGTCTCTATCTCAGCTTAGGAAAATCATAGAGAGATGGGGGTTGCTGTATTTTACCCGTATAGATATGGGGAGCAATATATTAGGTCAGCGACGCCTCCATAGCAACAAACTGGTTACCATAGCAACCAATATGGCGCAGCTCTATCTCAGCTTTGGAAAGTCATAGAGACATGGGGGTTGATGTATTGACATGGGGAACAATGTGTTAGGTCACTGACCCCTCCATAGCAACCAGACTGGTTACCATAGCAACCGATTTTGCATGTACCTATCTCAGCTCAGGAAAATCATAGAGACATGGGGGTTGCTGTAATTTACTCGTATGCATATGGGGAACAATATATTAGGTCAGCGACCCCTCCATAGCAACCACACTGTTACCATAGCAACCAATATGGCACAGCTCTATCTCAGCTTACGAAAGACTTAGAGACATGGGGGTTGGTGTATTTTACTTGTGTTGACATGAGGAACAATATGTTAGGTCACTTACCCCTCCAAAGCAACCAGACTGGTTACCATAGCAACCAATTTTGCATGTACCTATCTCAGCTTATGAGAATCATAGAGACATGGGGGTTGGATTATGTTATTGTTGCAGAATTGCCAACATTTTAAAAAAATAGGTATTAACGGCACCAACGCAAGCCAACATCGAAGTTTGCGTGCAAACTTTAAAATCTAGTTGTTAATTAATGCCTTTTTTTATAATCATCGGTTTGCTGGACACCTCTTTAATTAGATTCATTAACCTGTGGTTGAATGCCAGTTAATTATAATGATGTAGTCTTAAGCGTAGCTTTTCTCCCAATTGGAATGTACTAGATTTTCCAGGATGGGGTTGAATGAAGTTGTTAGGCAAGACACTTTTTGTGTGTGTGAAATAACAAATCTTGTTTGCAATCAAAGACCCACATTTCTGGGAGCATTTTGTAGCATAGTTTAACGGCTCTATTACGAAGTAATCTCTGCATTTGGACATTAGTTGAAAAACAGAAGTCTCATGCAAAGCTGAGAAAGCTTCAAGGGGTTAAGTGATCTGGATGTGAAGGCCAGAGCAGCGTTAGGTCATGAACTCAGATGAGTTGTACTGTTAGTGTGTGAAAAACAAATCAGAAACCCCCATCTGCTTGCAGAAGTTCTTATGTGGCTTCCCTCTCACTCTTGGTTCCTTGTCTACAGAGGAAGCAAAACAGTGCCAGGGTGTAAAGTTTGTTACACTGGTCTCGACCACATTCACCACATTCCCACTGTCCTTCAACCAAGGACGTGACTCTAGCCATGTTGGAGCTGCCAAACCATAATTAACCAAAGGTCAAACCCAAATTCACATGGTTTTTAAAGTTTATGTTTTGTCAGCAATATCTGACCAAACAAACGAAAGTCAGAAAGTAGAGTAAAATCTGACTTTTTTCTCAACCACTGAACAAATAAACGACTAATATTGCCACATTTTACTACATTTCAGTTACTGTCCATGAATTGTGATTTAGTGTACTGTTGAGTATTGTTACAGTAGGATCTATTGTGCATGCCATTTAAAACTAAATGGATTCAATCTAAACAGTGGTTCTAAAACGCGTTAAGGCTTTGTGGCCTGGGTTTGTTCATCTTTTCAAGGAATTTAGGTTTTAATTCTTATGTTATAATTCTTAGGACTGTTTACAGATTCATAAGAGACATCAACTCTATAATCAAATGAAAACTTCTAGTGGATTTGTAAAAAAAAATTATTAAATGCTAACTATTTTCCGCTGAGTAACTGGTATGCGTGCCGGTCAGTGGCCACCCCCTGAATGGCGCATATATATATATATATATATATATATATATATATATATATATATATATATATATATATATATATATATATATATATATATATATATATATATATATATATATATATAACATACTCTATATATATATATATATATATATTTAAGACAATTCTAATTTGGTGGATGTAACGTTGAATGTGTGGATATGTATGAGCTGTGACATGAATCTGGATATGACTTGAAATTGAAAAAAAGTCTTGATTGACAAAATAAAATAAATGATAAACCATTTTGTTATACATATCCTTCTTTTCCACGATCTCCATACAAGAAAGTCTTTGGAAATGTTTGTGGACATTTATAGCTCTCCATCTCCTTTAACTTATTTACCATAGTTAAATTCCATAACATGCCAACATGTGATAGGAATTTCGCATTTCCGTGCATACATACATTTTTTGCTGTTTTTGGGTTAGTTTTTAGTTATTGCATTGATGTTAGAAAATATGAACTTGGCATCATGTATGAGCCAAGATTTAGATATTTAGCAGACATACAGTAAATTCTATGTACATAGGGCTCATATGTGGATAAAAAGAAGCAATACAGGAGACCTGTATGACTTATATGTGCATATTTACACCTACATGTGGCATATTTTCATATATACTGCATATAGGTTTCCTATATGTGCATATAGTCTAATATAGGTTCTTTCAATGTGACTATAGAGATTGAGGTGACGCTTTCTAATGCACAGGTATTATCACCTTTGCCTAGATTTACGTCCACTTTTCCATTATCATAGCCAAAACTAAGAGCGTGTATTGAGAAAATGTTTGATTTTGAAGAATTGATAGAGCGGGAAACAATGCACATTGCACAACAAACGAGTAATACTCGCGGGATATGTTTATAGAGAAATATCATGGATTTTCCCGCGCATTCGGCGCCATCTTGTGGCGCCACTTATAGCTTTAGCCACCTGTTACACGGTAAAACTCGTGGAGGGTATTTTATTATCGACAATGTGAACGAGAATTCTTAATTATATTTTCGAAATTTAGCAGCATTTTAGTATATATTTTTTTCCCGTTAGCTATCACATAACAGGGAAGCATAATACACAGTGTGTTCGTGGTATTTCAAGGTCATAAACCATGACTAATTCTTTTAGAACTTCTTTCTCAATTCATGATTTTAGTTCCATAATATTTGGCTGTGATCTGAATTAGTAATTTATCTTAAAAAATAAGTAAAAATAGGTTGACATGAGAGCCAATTTCTATTCTAGTATTTATTTTTGTAGTGTATATCTAATACTAGTTTTTGACAAACTGTCCAACAGGCTGCACATAAAACAATGCTGACAATGCTGAGCTGATAAATCCTAAACAGAAGCGGAAAAATTAAATGAATAAATTAGATTTAGTGATTTATACTAATTTGATCCAGGACTCCAAGAGCCACCGCTGCAACTTTAATAAAAAAAAAAATCCACCCGATCATCTACTTTAGATATCTTTGAAACACGTCTGTGTGAGAAGCAATTTCTAAAAGCGCTTGTGGGATCTTACCTTGCCAAGAGTCCTCATAGTTTTCTATCTGCAATCACAGTCATCAAAGGAATGCCAGAAGTGAATATCCAGCTCATTGAGGCCTAATCTCTTGCTCTCTGCGCATGTCCCTATAAAAAAAGTAAAGATCTCCTTTTGATAAATTTTGCTTTTCCCTGCAACTTTATACTGCAAATAGCTGTTTTCCGACCTGATTAACATAAAATGGTTCCAAAATTCTAAGCCCATGAATGAAATTAAGAGCAAATTTTTAAAAAATCTACGAAAAACAGAAATGTTTCTCTAAGAAAAGGTTCCTCTATATTTGCTAAGGTTAAAGATAATACAATTATTGTGTGTATGTGTGTGAAAAGGAAGAAAAGGGATGAGTCACTCCTGTGAGTCATTATTTTTGCAGGGACAGGAGCACAATCAGAGAGAGTGTTTTACAAGAGCAGAGAGTTAAGAGGGATGCACAGCTGATCAAGAGAAGCTTTCCTCATTTTAAACAGGGAAACCAAGCAATTAACACCATGGGATACATGTTTATTGTACAACATAGTCAAATACATAACGTTGATTCATATCAGTAGGTTCAAATTGATTCTGAATCAGGATTAGCTGCAATAAAATCACTCCAGTGCTATCAGTGCAGAGCAAAAAGCGGATCTCTGGAAATCTTTAAATATGTAAAGCTATCATGCATAATTCAGTCAAATATAAATGAATTAAATATGAAATAAAAAAAAATGATTCTCAAATATTGGAGTCAAAACTGGTGTGTGAAAATATTTCTTGTTTTCGGGAGATTGATTTACCTTACAGTTGCAGAACAAGTATCTCTTGACTGCCCACGCAAGACAGTGTTTGTTCCAGAACATCCATGACTCACAAACCTGCCGCTATATTCACTGAGATCTCAGTGTACGTAAAACTCAACACGCAGCAGCATTTTCAGCCAATGAGATCGGAGGAATATTCCACAATCAAGCCGTCAACAGCTTTGAAACAGGTGCAAATTAAGCTTTCTGCTTTATTTTTGCTTCATTAAGCTTTTTCAGTAAACAATTGGGATATGAAAATAGTCCATCCATCAGAAACATTTTTAAAATCTTAAAATTCCATCATGACTGAAAAGCTTTTATTCGTAAAGCACTTGCCCAATGTTTTATGAAAGTTTGCCCCACAGACAGATGAAGATAAAATTAGTCACTCAGTCCTAATCCAGAAATATATAAATTCCCAGCATCAATCTGCAAGATTTCTTGCTCCCAGGGCTCTTTTAGCCAATTATAAGCCTCCTTTAATGGGATGTCAACTGGTTACTTGTATACAAGACAGTTCACAGAAGCAATCAATATTGCATACAAAAAGCAGCCAAAATCTGATCCAGTGTGCCTTCCATGTCACAAATTTTCATATCAAGATGGCTGCTATATATTTTTTTAGAATTGTTGAAAAACTATCTACTCTAGATATTAATCCAATAGAAAATCTCTGGAGGGAGCTGAAGGTTTGAGTTGTCAAACATCAACCTAAAAACTTTATTGACTTGGAGGTGCATACAGAGCTGGTGGCTAACACCAATGACTAAGTCATGTTTCTTGAAGCGGTCAAACACTTATGTAGTTTATATAAAGACTAAAAATGGCTTTGTGTGAAAACCAAACCAGCAGCAGGTCAAATCTTTGAATTTAAATGACTTTTACCATATTTACTGAAAGTTTTTGAATTATTTACAAGAGCTGTAAACAGCAGATCAGAGGGAATGAAGCTGGCTTTCATGCCGGAGCCGGTTTGCTTTTCCCAGAGCGGTCCCTGGGATCCTTGGAGCAGCAGCCCCTGGAGAACAGGTGAAGATGAAAGACTGACGCATTTCCCTCAAGCCTGACATGGGGATGCAGCCTCTTTGCTTTATTTTATGCACCTTCTGTTTTCTTCCCTCTAAATTGAGCTCATCATCAGTGACGCATTCTGGCAGGCATTTTTTGTAATTGAAAGAAAAGATGTACACAGCGATAAAACATTGAGTCAATGTGCCTTAATAACACCCGATACCATTTCAGTAAATGCATGAGTCAGTCAGGTTTAGGGGCGAGTGAGTGAATCATTATTACTTGTTTCATGGAAAGCACTGTGTATTTGATGAGACAAGCCAATAACACCTACAGCATCTCAGGGTGACATCTCTTCCGGAGCGCCTTCCTCAGAAAACATGACGGATGTTGAAAACGTGAGTGTGAATTAAGGGCCAGAAGTCACAGGAAGACGTCTGTCACATGGAATGTGTTCTCGTATAAAAAAAACGGAGAAGACTTGTGTCTACTTCAGTTTCTTGCTCTGGGATCTGGAGTTAGTAGATGCTTCCCAATGCTACAGTAAGTACAGCTAATGATATATTACTTGTTTTTTGCTTCTTTTTTTTAAAACACACAGAGATATTTTATAGGGAGAAAAAAGCAATTCACCAAATGTCCATTTTAATAATAAAAAAAGACGTGTAACTTTGAAGATTTTTTAGATTAAAATACACTTCTTAAATCAGGGGCATCAACTTTTCTTTAATGGACTTTGAATAAAGGGATATTGCTCAAAAAACGTGTACTTCCGAATAAAATATAAAGCAAATTCAACTGTATAGTAGGTTTAACTAAAACATTCAACTAAAATTAGTGCAGAATCTTGAACACAGTGGATTCACAGATGTACACAACAAATTGGCAAAACATGACTCCTTGCTGAGGCTCAAAATTCAAATGCAAGTGATTTTCTCTCATAAGAATTCTTGCTTGAATTCTTCACAATGAGAAACCCCTACACTGTAAAGCCGTGATTTTATCCAGTTTATCTTTTCCACCTTAACCCTTAGAAGTCTATGGACGCACATGGGCTCTATTGAATTAAAGTACGAACTATGCAGCTCAACATTTTTGAAATTTAGTCCATAATAAGAGTTACGATGCCTAATTTGCAACAGTAATTCAAATTACAACATGAGAAAATGTGTCATCGTCTTTGAGTTTCATGTAAAAGACTCCTAATCAATGCCATCAGTGCCATCTAATGGCAATCTAGACCTGTGATATGGCTTGTGTTTTTCACATTCTTTTATACAATTTTACTGTTTTTTTTTTAAAATACAATTTCACATTGTTTTGACCTTGCCTTTGCGTTTGGGTGGGATTTTTTATTTTTTTAACCCTTTTTTTTGTAATACAAAAATGACAAAATGCACTACTCTGAACTATATTTCTTTGCACAATTCGAGTTTTGTTGTGTAATTAGTGTGTAATGTAATGAAAACATATGCTGCGATGAAAAAAATTCTATCAGTCAATGCCACCAAAAACTGATTTAAAGCAAATTATACAGGGGAAAAAGGCATTAAAAGTGCAGAGACTTTAAGGGTTAAAGAGCTGAAAAAGAATATTAAAGTCAAGTTGATAATCATGTTTCAGTAGATAACTCACTGTTTTAAATTCATTCGTTCATTCATTTTCCAACCCACTTATTCCCTTTTTGGGGTCACAGGGGTCTGGCGGTCCCTAACTCCAGCGCACATTGGGCAGTTTTGGGGGTACATCATGGACAGGTCGCCAGTCCATCGCAGGGCAACATTCACACACACATTCACACCTAACGGGGAATTATTCAATTAACCTAACCGCAAGCACGGGGAGAATATGCAAACTCCTTCCAGGAAGGTCAACGGCAACCTACTAACTGGAAGGACACAGTGCTACCCACTGCGACACCGGGCCGCCCTAGAACACACTTTTCCAAGTCAAATTAAATGAATACTTACAATTATAGAACACTTTAAATTATATAACAAATATGAATAATTCAGTGTAATTGGTACTAATATTACTTAAAATGTTACCATAACAAAGCTTATCTATTACCATGAATGTCCAAATTCTAGCAATGTTGTTTTAGACTATTCTACACTTGTCGCTAAATTATTTCAAAATGATGGATTCCACAAGGTATTTGAGGAGGGGGGTGTGTTCTTACAGCATGTAGGCTTTTATCAAGGACAAGGGTTTGTTTCTCGTGAAAGGGTACATTTAAAGAAACTTACTGAAAAACATGGGAATGTGTGCGTGCTCTTGCATATGCCTGTGTGTCTAAAAGTTTGTACAGTTAATGATGATTTTATTATTAATATTATTAGCCCCATTGTAAAATTTCCCTTTTTATTTTTCAGAAAATATTGTTTTATATGAGTTTATTCAGAAAGATTGAAGTGTTTCTAATAAAAATAGAAATAAATGTACAACTATGACTTGCACAACTAGAGCAGCAATAGTTAACAAGTTATTGCTTCTAATATTTGCAACAAAGTTCATTCATTCATTCATTTTCCACCCTGCTAATTCCCTTTCGGGGTCACAGGGGTCTGCCGGTGCCTATCTGTCATAACTGTTCATGCACCATTTATAAATGCTTGCATAAATCTTCAAATGATTTCTTTCAGTGTTCCATAAGTTCTATTCAACATGGTCAGAGGATAGTCTGAAACAAATTTGGCGAAAATTGAATAATTGATCTGAGAGGAGTTTGCAAAAGTAGGTTTTGAAGGTAATTGAAAATGGCTGCTAATTAGCATAATACACAATAACATCATACAGAGCATTGCATTTGGCCTGATCCAAGGATTAAAAAGAAATATAAAGTATTTAGTTTTGAGATAGCATAGTTAAAAAGTTATTATCATAAACATGAGTGTAAATTTGAACTAGTGGTGGCGCTATAGAGTTTGAGTCAGCGGATCCAGATTGGGTCAGTTACTCAAAATGGCCAACTCTATCAGTGTGCCAAATTTCACAACTTTCCTTCATGTGGTTCTTAGGGCAACCGTTGACATTGGTGGAAGAAGAAACGGGATGAAAACAATTGATGCTTCCACAGCTTTACTGTTTGGCCCCCAATAAATAAATAAATGTGATTCCTGTTTTTTTCCTGTTCTGGTAATCGCTGCTTGATGTAAAACTTTTTAAAAACAAGACACAAAATTTCAAAATGGATGCTAACAAAATTCCTTGTACAGGCATCAATATAGAAAGGTATACACTTTTCAAAATATCAGCAAAACTCTGTATAAATGCTACAGACAAAGATTGTATTTCACAAAACAAGTGATAACTGTACAAATTACAATGAAAAAAAGAGTAAGACCTTAAATTGAACAGTTACAATTTAATTAAATCTGAACAAAAAATGAACAAATTACTGTATTTTCTCTAATAGTAAAGAGTTTTGGAAAATTCTTGTGAGAAACTCATGGAATCAAATGCAGATAAACTGTAACAACCTGATTACAATATGAAACATTTGCATTTCGGGGTCACAGGTGGCTGCCGGTGCACATTGGGCACACATTGGGCGAGAGGTGGGGTACACCCTGGACAGTTTGGTCACCAGCGAGCCTCGAACCAACAACCTTCTACCTGGAAGGCCACAGTGCTACCCACTGTGCCGCCCAATCCCATAAATTATTTTTTGTTTTAATTATTACAACACAAACCTTTAAAATAGACAGATTTGATCTGTAAACAACGTGTAAACCTTAGTTCTGAACTGTATAAAAGATGGTCATGAACCGTAAAGATCATGATTCAAAACCTTGAATTGTTCAGGTATAAACTGTTTTTATAGCAACAAAAGTATGTTAATATTTTTATATTTAAAAACAATAAAATGTACTATACATTTATAAAAATATATTTATATTTAAAAATTACATTATAACATATATGTTAGTAATACGTTAAAATAAGTACAGGAGTTATAAACGTTAAAAAAAAAAATCAGTTACGGTACATTTACAGTACAAACCAATAACGGTGCAACTGTATATTTGACTGTAAAGTTCTGGCAACCACAACTACCAGATTTTTACTGTAAAATAAACAATATTATATATAGTATTATATTATGTTTCTAGTATTCGCCATTTAAAGTGACTTAATAGTAGTTAATTCATATTTTTACAATTTATTAAACTTAATAGGTACCCCCTGGAAAATATATGGTACGGATTGTCACAATAACAAATGACATTGAAATCATTAAAATGGAGCATCAAAGGGTTTTAAGGGAATGAAAATGCCATTTTTTATGTGCTGCCCAATTTTAAAATGTAACGAAGCATCAGCTCAGAAAATCATCCCTTTATTCGACGCTCATCACAATCAATGCATTTGAGATCTAGAAGAATGTTCACCGCAGCACATCTGCCACAGGAATGCCTCTGTGAAACGCCAAAGGGAGAGATGGAGAGAGAATACAGATGACTGCCTTGTGGAGGAGGCGAATGAGGAGGAGGAGGGGGCAGAGCTCTGCAGGTGAAGTTGGAGATGAAGAAGAGTGGCTGTCGGGAGCAAGGTCAAGGGAACATGTGGTGTAAATAGGCCAGAGACTGTGAGGGGGGTCTGAAGGAATGACGTAGAACTGTTTCATATTTAATAATGAAGCCCCACTCGAGATGGTGGGAATCGATGGCACCCTCAGGATCAGCAGGAGCACGATTGCTTCAGAGTGCTCATCTTTTATTAATGGTGCTCTGCTAAGTTTGCGCGGCTCGTGCTGTGATTCAGACTTGTTTTTCAACAGGATCACTTCACAGCTACGGGAGGCTGTGTTGAGCTTTGAAGAAATCTGGGAAGATGTGAGCGAGCGAGCGAGAAAGAGAGAGAGAGAGAGAGAGATATTAAAGAGCAGTTTTTCCCAGAATCCTTTCATATAATACCAAATTGTATGACTATTATTAATATTATCTAAATTTTGTGATAATTTATTATTATGAAGATGCTGGAAGCAACGTTTAGAATAGAAAAGACTGCTTTATTAGCTTTAAAACACTTTGAATGCTAAAAAGGTAACAGAAAACCAAAGCAGATACAAAGCATCTCTTTCAAGCGGGATCTACTTATATTTCTGACTTATAGAGCCTAGCTGTGATGTCACTTCCTGTTTGTGATGTAACTTCCTGTTCCAGAATCGTATAACTATCGGATTCCAAACATGTTTTCTATTACACCATACAAAATGATCAAAGCACAAAATGCAGCGAATGACCAAAAGAAATGTAAATCACATCATTGTTTGCATTCAAAACAGCAGCAACAGGTCTAGGTACACTTATACTGGTTTTGAAGGATTTTGACAGGTTGATTTTTCCAAACATCTAGGAGAAATAACCACAGATTTTCTTTCTCATTTCCTTCTGTTTCTTCCTGTGATCCAAAACACACTCGACGATGTTGAGATCAGGGCTTGCATCACTTGCAGTACATCATATTCCTCTCGATGCTGAAAATATTACGTATTTCCTGCAGAATACACATACTACTGATGGTAATAAAGGATGGATAAGTATTTGCTTGTGTTTCTCAGCATTGGGACCACCATGAGTTCTCACCAAATTACCAAGAAATGCAACTCCAAACATTGAAGGAACCTCCACCATGCACCTTCGATGATCAAACTGCCTCAAATTTTGACTTATCAGTGAAGAGCCATTTTTCTTTTTCTGCACCCCAGTTTGCAAGCAGCTCTTCCATGAAAACCACTTCTGACCAGACTTCTCCAGACAGTAGGCAGGTAAACCTGGGTCCGGTGGACATCTTCTGTTTAGAAACATAATTAGCTCGATGTGTCCTTGACCGACCACTTAAAACTGAACAGCACATCATATAACCTCATACAGTTTTGACCTTGCTGATGCAATCTTTCTTAAACTCACCTAAGAATTTGCCTGTTCCTCACCCAGTTCTAAGCCTCCTACACAGCTGTTCTTTTTTGAGGTCTTGACTGGGATTCAACAGATGTGTGACATTGATTATCAGTAACACCTGTTTGGCAGTCGGTTGATTACTTGACTATAATCCGACAAAATCCTGATTTTTTTGTAAAAGTAACAAAAAGAATAAGATAACCCTTAGAAGTCTCCGTATGCACTGGTCCAATCACAAGTAGGAAAGATATAATTCAAATATAATGTGTAGACTTCAAAAAGGTTATTAGTTCTGATATTTTGAGTTTGAACAAACATTATAAGAGTTATGACACATATTACTGACCCCAAATCGGTGCCATCTAGGGGTAAAAAGACGTGCTAACCATCAGAAGTAAAATATCTGCGATATGGCTTGTGTTTTTAAAAGTTCTGGCACAAAAAAAGTTCTCAACACTTTTGACGGCTTGTTCTCAAAACAATTCATCTGAAATCTGAAGTTCATTCATTTTCCAACAACACATTCCCTTTTTGGGGTCACAGGGGTCTGCCGGTGCCTATCTACAGCCATTTACATTTACATTTATGTATTTAGCAGACGCTTTTATCCAAAGCGACTTACATTGGGAGTAAACATCGAGCAGTTTGGTACAAAGTGGATTGATCAGAAGACATACACATAGAACACTTTCAAGCTATTACAGAAAATGAATTCAAATCAGTGCTTCAGAGGGTTTTTGTTATTAAGTTAAGTTAGTAAGTTCTCTCGAAAGAGTAGAGTTTTTATTTGCTTTTTGAAGGTGTAAAGAGAATGCCAACAAAATGAAAGGTTTTGCACAATTCCAGGACTGCTATGGAAATATTGTGTCATTTAATGAAAAAATATTTGTTAAAAAAAGAGAAAAGGTTGTACTAAAAAAAGGTGAAGATAATGTTAAAGGTAATTTACTAGTTCTCTCACTTTATATTTTGTGAATTTACAAAAATAAACATTTGTATTTCTGAAGGCATTCTTTGATCATTGCATTCCACACCTTCCTAAAACTTTTCCAATATACTGCACATTCATCTATTTAAATACTGAGTCGAAGTGCACTGTTGGAGAGTCCTAAAAAGCATTTCACTGCATTGGATTTTATATATTGAATTCCTAATTGTTCCTATGACACCGTTGCTTATGAAATAAAAATATTTTTTTTATATAAAAACATTAAATCATTAGTATATAAATCACTATCAAACATGGGCCTTTTGAGTGTTTTTCTGCCAAAACTGGAGTATTTAATGTTGGTAACATTATTTCCATTTTGATATCAATAGAACGTCTACACTTTCAAATTCTGGTTGAAAAACCTACTTCCTTTGACGTGATTATGTCTCGCACCGCACAGACTGATCATTTCATTGACCATTGATTTAATAAAGGTACAAATGAATGACTTTAGAGCAAGGTTCAAGACCGCAAATGAGAGCAAACAAAGCCAAATGTCGGGGAAGAGGTGTGTGTGGGAGTGATCGTGTTTAGCAGAGAGTGGGATCAGGAGTGAGTGGGTGGCAGTAACAGAGAGAGAAAGTGACATGGGAAGTACGAGCAACTGGCTTTGCTGATGAGGGATGAAATTGAGATGATTCATCAGGAGTAAAACTCTACAACCACAGACAGGATGATGGGAAAACACTTACAAACAAACCATTTCCAATTTGCAAATCTGGAGAGAATTTTCACCTCACAGGTTAATGAGAACCATTTTATGGAAGTATTGCAGATGAAAGACAGAAATGAAAAAGTATGATTTAAGCATAACATGTAATAGAAAAATATTGTATAGTATATTTTCTGGTTAATTCAAGAGACAGAATAGGAAGTTACAACACAAACAGGAAGTTACAACCAGGAATGCACAAGCTCTGTAAATAAAGTTGCTGAAACAATTGCCCTCTTTTCTGCTTACCAGCTCTTTGAAGCCCCTCTCCGCCTAGTTCCTTTTGCCTTTCTCTTTCCTTATTGCAGCATTGTGTTTAGCTGAAAGCATCTCCATTGTTTTAAACTAAATAAAGTCGCAGTTTCTAGTAAATCTTCTTAAACCTTGGTTCCAGAGTCGTCTGTAATGGGGTATGAATTAATATTCAATAACACATTGTTAATTGACGTAAAACGTAAATTCTTCATCTTGGTCGTATGTTTTAATGGTCATATGTAATTTTATTTTATTAAGTATGTTTGTCTGCGATGGACTGGTGACCTGTCCAGGGTGTACCCCTGCCTCTCGCGCGATGTCACCTGGAGATAGACACCAGTAGACCCCCGTTACTACCATTTGTCTTCAAATCAGTATCAATCCTTAAAGGTACACTTGCACAAATTTGTGGATTTTGTGGGATTAAAATCAGGTGCATGATCCACAAATTATACCAAACTGCTGATAATGATAATCAAAATCACACTGATTTTTTTTTTGGTGGGGTGGGGGTTAAAAACACAGGCAAACCTGCTACTCTGAAGTTGAGAAAGATTCGGTAAGATTGAAGTTATGTGTCTTTTTGTACTAATCATTAATTCGGGATTTGGCCAGTGGGGTATGGGGAACATCCTTATGTTTTTTTGAGTATTACCTGCTCATCATTAATGAAAAAAGAATGAAAGGACCCGGAGGACTCAAAACAAGAGCTAATCTTTTCTGTTTTCTTCCCAGCTCATACTACATTCGTTAACATTATGGAGCGGTCATGAGCCAGAAACTGAAAAGATTAATTCTTTATCCGTGTCCTCCCGGGTTCTGTATGAAAAATACTATTGTTTACTATTATTTTTATTACTATTATTATTATTATTTACACTTACAGCTTGCCCTGCGATGGACTGGGGACCTGTTCAGGGTGTACCCCCACCTCTCGCCCAATGTGTGCTGGAGACCGGGGGCACCGGCAGACCCCCGTGACCCCAAAAACGGAATAAGTGGGTTGGAAAATGAATGAATGAACAAATTACCTTCAATACCTTCAAGTTGCCATTTAATTGAAAAGTTGATTACTAATGTTATGCAATAACTTTCCATCAATACAAGATTGAGCACATACTGTATCAACAAGATCTCAAAGCAGAAGCTCGTTTGAAAAAGCACAAAGAAATAGGCAACATTGAAGATTGCAGACACACATCAAGCTAAAATCAGATTGCTATGGAGGAGTCAGTAACAAGATATAATATTCCCTTTATTTGTTAAATAAGCCAACCCCCATGCCTCTATCATTTACAAAAGCTGAAATACATTTCAGAAAATGTGGTTGCTAGGGTAAAGTTTGGTTGCTAGAGAGCTATCAGTGATGTCATAAAAATGGCTTTGATTACTATAAACAAACATTTCTCTGTGACGTTTTAGTTGCTGTTTCCCATTAATTTTCAAAGTGAATGGAAAATATTTGAAATAATTAAATTATTTTGCACAGTGATTGGTAGGTTCTTGCATAGAATAACCTCCACAAGTTAGGACTCTTTGACGTTTCAATGGGGTTCTCGGTTTGAGTTACAGTTTTACAAAGTTTGACCCCCTTGTTAAGTCAATGGAAACATCCAAGCAATTCTCAACGATCTAACATAATTTATGTTGGCTCGGGAAACAAGCCAACATAAGTTAGAAGCTCAAACTATTACACAACGCTCTCCCTTTGTGATGTTTCCCCACAGCCTCGATAGCACAATATTTGCGCTGTGGTTCTTAGATAATTGAAAAAAGAGAATTTTCCCGCATCGTCTCGGGGCTGGAGTGCTGTTTATCTTTACGCACTTGATGTGTGAGTGACCCTCAGTTTCCCGCGCGCGCAGCCAGTGACGTCATGAAGCACGTCCGAGGCGCGTTGCAGCTGATGTTTTTCAATGAATGAGATCCCCCTCCCTCCCGCATTACTATCACTACAGGCTGTCTATAAATTGCCAAGGAGGAGAGAAGCGGTAGAATTTCACAAGTGTCACCGACGGCTTCAGACTGAGTGAGTGGATACACCCCGCTGAAGAAATTCCGGCTCTTTTCACCAGCATTTCGCGGCGGCAGAGGTAACCAAAATTACACTCAAGTTGATTGCTAACTCTTGCCTTTGGTGATTCTGTCAGCTGGGAAATTTCCTGAGGTGATTTGGGACAGCTGTCTTGGAAGGTAAGTGACCCATTTCGGGATTAAAAGGCTAATTTCAGACAGAAGAGTGAAAAAAGGGTGGATTTGAGACATTTGAACAGCTTCCCTGGTTAGCAAAACATCTCGAGGATTCGAGGCACTGAAAGTTACTGCAGTGTGACTCATTTATCGCACATGTGCAGTGACTGATCTCAAACCAGTGATGCTCTTGAAGAGTCAGACTCATAATCAATGTTATCCAAATTCTGTAAATGTGCATTTCTGCTCTTTTAAAGCGGATGCATTGAAAATATTACCAAGACAAGGATTTACGTTTTTACACATAGGCTACATTCGGATAATAATAAGCTAATAAAGTATACGTAAAAGAACAAATATTCAACAGAAATACCATTTTGCACCAATAAGGTTTAAACAAACACAAATGAGCACACTTTCAAACGAGTATAATCCGTACACTTATTACGCCTGCAGCTGTCCAGCTGTTCTTTCTTTGTGATTTCTAAAACTCGCACTTCCGCTCACAGCTTAGAAAGTCGCTTTCTAGCTTCTTAATGTTAAATTTACAATATCGTGACGTACTTTGAGATGAAGTCAGTCCTGCGTCATTCCTGCGCACATGATTCCCCCAGCCAGAGAACCTTTAAAGAGACAGAGCGCGAGCGGCGCATGCGCAGATGGGAGCAATGCGGGAGCAAGGGGATTTCTGAGGGGGTGGGAACAAAGTGGGGAACGTCCCAAAACTCCACACGAGCTCTGCAGAATAATTCGGCACGGAATGCACCATTTTGCGGATGTCTCCTTGCTGACGTCATCCGTGGATTACCTCTCAGAAGAAAATGAGATTTGGGTGCAAAGAACGGGACAGAGATATCAAGAAGAGAGAGTATCCTCTCAAGAGTGTTAAAATCAAGGGACTCAACCCTAGGGGGTTGCGGGACATCAATATTTAAACAGTTGCATTTGCGCATGCGTCATCCAAAACCAATTCTTCTGATGTAATAATAAAACGGGACATATTTAACGTAAACAACATTGTGTTTTTCATTTATTTGGTTTGTTGACACGTTTCAGATTGCAATCCCGTTTCAGCACCATGGACAGCAACCCTTACGTTCAACAAAGATGAACTTGTTGATTTACCAACATTGAACAATGTTTGATTTAAAAAAAAAAAAAAAAAGATTATATAATGGGGTTATTATTTACTCTTTACATATATGTTGCTTTCTCAGGAGTCAAACTTGAAGAAAAAAAAAAGACTAATTACCAAATCGCAGACACAAAAGATCAAATGAACGAGAAAAAAACAGAATTGATCATTATATGATAATGGATATTAATCAATCTTAAAAGAAAACAACTAATGTAGGGCAAACGACAGCACATAAGTTTGTCCTCTCAACATCGTGGACGTCAGAGGAAGCTGCTGAATTAGGCTTGTATAACCCCCAGCAGCAGCAGCTAATATCCTGCGAATGAGTCAGTCCCATAATCTCCTGAGCAATCAATGCAGCGCTGTGGAATCAGCCTGAATAGTCTGCTATGAGATCAGCTTGCTGCAGGAACACAGCTGTCCACTGGAGAATTTTACATTTATCAGATGGTGAACAAATTAAGTGCTCCAGTGTATTATATATTTTTTGTCTAACCTTAATTATTTACTAATATTAATACCCCTACAAGTAAAACCTTAAATGAAATATACTAAAAAAGCCCTCACACTTTATATGCTCCACTCATTTGGAACTGCTACACCTGCCTCCAGGCAGATGAGCAAACTAAACCATCTGCCTGGAGGTGGGTGTAGCAGGAGGTGGGAAAAGCATGGTGAGTGAGGGTGGCTTAAAGTATTGAAATATAATAACATCTGCAAAAAAAAATATTGCCAGAAATTCGCTGTTTCCTGTGAATTTGTTAAATAGTAGTTTCCAGGAAGTAATTTAATTTTATTATGACACCTGTTTATTTTACCACCAAAAATATATTTAAGAATGATTTCGCTTAAAATGACAACGTCCAGCCCTCTCTCACCATGCCCCGCCCACTAAAACTGCTACACCCGCTTCCAGGCAGTTGGGCAAACTGCACAATCAATAATTCTGGGCGTGTAAAAATATCATTAACAGCTTTGCTGTCGCTGTGAATTTTTCAAAGGTAGTTTTCGAGAAGTAATCAGAAGCCCTGCTATAGTAGATTAGTAGATATCAGACATTTCAATAAATAAAAAACTATTTGCTGCATGCTTATTAATAAAGTATACTTTAAAATAAAGTAAAATGCTTTACACATGTTTTTTTGCTTTCAAAAAAATTAAGAATTCCTGTTCAATATAAAGCTAAATGTGCATTTCAAATATGTAAAAAGGCGTTATTTAACATTAAATTACAATAATGTTAAATACGGTATACACACAAGATATAAACAAATCCAGTCCGTGCAAATAATAGGAGCTCTATTTTTTTTTTTTTACTTATTTCAAGCTGTTGAGTTTAAAACAGTTAACATAAAAAATAAGAAATGAATATGAGTCAGTGCATCAATACCTTGGCTCTAGACTGCTTACTGCTAAATGTGATGGACAGTACAGTAACAGTCTACAGTCATGGCTACTGACGTCTGGCAAGCATCCACAGAACTGTCCAGTCCAGGCCAGCGCAGCTTTAAGAATCTGTGTCATCTACCCTGGAAACCTCTGTATGAGAGCCGTCAGCCAATCAGGTCAGCCCGTCCACTGTTTCCACTGAAAAACCTTCTTTAGCCCTTTGCTGTCTCCATGGTGACCGTGGCATTAGATTGTTACTGTAGCAACAGCCTTTTTAGTAACAGTCTACAGCCATGGTCGCTAGGGGGCAGACACAGCACCGTTGGACACATCCCTTCAACTTTGGTTTGATTGAAGTTAGATTTTTTTTCAGCTAAAGACATAGACATAAATTGTTTCATTCCATAGACTGTTACAGCGTAGATTCCACACAATCAAGTTCAAGTTCATTTTCAAATCATTTTGTCAAGTAAACTGAACTACAGGGGAGCCTTTCCAGTTCCACCAAATGGGTGCCTTTTGCTTGTAATTTTTCTAAATTTCTTTTTTTGTCCAAAACAGATTCCAAAAGCATAAAATACTTAAATATTCCCAATGGGAATTGACCCATATTAAGTAACGTGTTTAAATGCTTTATTAGATTTATATTTAAATTAGCAAATACATGCTACATAGGTGCACATGATTATAGAAGCAGCAAATTCAATTATTTACCAAATGTGTAAATTTATCCTTTAAAGTAATTAAATCTCTGAAATAATTTGAGTAACATGATACTATTTTTTAAATTCATAAAATCATCAAATATGTAAATAATTAAATTAATGCAACTTACCTTTGCATTTCCCATGGACTTCTAAAGATCCAAGTGTTGCAACTTCCTGATGAAAAACTGACTTATGGAAATTCCCCAGATTTTCAAGAGAGGGGTGGGTTAGGGTTCAGGAATGAGTGAAAAGCTGGGGAAATGACTAAAATGTTTCTACGATCTAAGAAAGTGTAGATAATTGTTTTAAATAAATGTATTTGAAACAAACATTATTAATGGATGTGCACATGAGTGCAAAAGAAAAGCTCTACTCTTTATATTTTATGTTGTGGTGTAGCATCAGAGACTGGGGACAACCATAAATGCTATTTTTCAGTGTTTTGTGTGAATTATATCAATATTTGAAATGTTTAAATGTAAAATGTCAATAAAAACAAGTATGATGTACACTTTTCTTAGTAATAAAATTCATTGCTGAAGCAATTTTAATGCTTTTTCTTATTTAACATAAAAAGGTCAAGGGACGGCACCCATTCGGTGGAATGACTTAAAGCATATTAAAGATTTTAAACGTAAGATTTTGCCTTCTTGTCTTCACTTATGTAATGCCAGGAAGGGCAGTGATCAAACCCACTTTCTTCTGAGAACTGTACAGTTTTAGATGATTTGTAACATATATCATGTGGGCGTAACCAGACATAGCTAACTCAAATGGAGCAGAGCTGTGGATCAGCTTTTAACTGGCACAAAAAGCTAAATCACACTCTTTACCATCTCTTCACTGGCTTCCAGGACATTTTTGAGTTGATTTCAAAATGTTTTTATTTGCTGTTAAATCTCTTTATGGACTTAGATAAAAAAAGATAAAAAAGACAGAAAACACAGCAGCAAATATGAAAAAATAAATGAGTAAATAAATAAAACTAAAAACTTAACAACAAAGTAGAATTTCCCAAACAAACTGGAAAGTGTAGGTAATGTTTGAAAGCCGATTCTTGGCCCTGATTGGACGAAACCTCTGTTTAAGACAGTATCATATTTCCTCTCCATTTGCACATGATCCAATCGGTGCAAAGCATTCAAGTTTCAAACTATTCTCTTTCCTGTTTGTCCAATTTGCCACTGTGTTGTCTGTATTTATCATTGTTTTTTGAACTGAATTATTTGTTTTGAACTTCTCAGCCACCGTATCGATCACACCTTGTGCTATAAACCCCTTCTTTAAAGTCTACAGACCCATTTTTGATGTGCCCAGTTGTGAGATTGAAACCACAGTTTATATTTTTATATCCTTCTATGCTTGCATCTGTTTTACTGTTTCATGCTTTTATTTCTTTCCTTCTCTGTAAAAAAGCACACATTTTTTTCCATTGGAAACTGACTGAAATGCTAACATTATTATTACAATTGAAGTATTTAACACATAATGTACAGTAAGGTTCATTTGTCCTCTTATATTTCCCCTTCTACTTTTTCAAACACATTGTGTGGAAGTGGCACATGAATAAAACCACTTATATAAATATTTGCTTGTGTTTGTTTGCTAATTATTGAATGCGTCATGGGAAAAACTCAAAGTGCAGATATGTTGTTTAGGCATCCTGCATTTCTTTTTTTATACTGTACTGAAATAACTTGCTTTTCATTTAGTACAAATTACAAACCTTTATGTTATTCTTGTTCATCATCTTATTTTATCCTAAAAATGTTCATGTTACAATGTTGAGACACTGTTGGTGCAGTGTATGTGCAACATTAGGAACGGTGTTCAATAAACGTGTGTTCAATTTATGTGATTGTTGTTCAGTTTACTGCCACTTCTCAAAAAAAGAAGAAAACATTTTTTTTTTACTAGAAAAAAAATGTATGAATGATGTTAGTTAGTATACTGAAAAAATATTTTTGGGTGTTTGTTGAGGTACTTTAATTAAATTAAGTTTGTGTGACACAAATATTTGTAAAAGTCATTTGAGCACAATATCATTTAATTCACTCAACATAATTTGGGAAAAAACAGGTTTACAAATTTAGTTCTTGTTGTATCGACATAAACATTTTTAGTGGGTCTTCAAGTGTAGATTACTTATTTAATTTAATTAATATTAGGTTTATTTGTGAATTTGTTCATTAGTGCAGTAGTGTAAAGAGCACTGAATTTGAAAATCACACTGAAGTTAAAGTAACATTACTTATGAAAAAGTAAAGAAAGAAGAGAAAAGGTGTCTGTTCTAAATACAACTCAAAGTACGGGTTAAAATGAGCTCTTGTAAAGGTACTCAAGAATAGCGAGTTTTACACTGATAAATTATTTCACATTATATCCTACAAATTAAAATTGTAGCTCACATCAGAGCCATTTTCTTAAGGGTGTTTCTAAGCAAGATACAGAAACAGAAAGAGCAAGAGGGAGAGAGGGGAAAAAGAGAACATGAAAGAAAAGAGACAGATAACATGAAAGTATAGAGAGCGAGCTGGAAGAAAAAGTATAAAGAGAAAAAAGGAGAGAGAGCAAGAGTGAAATTGAGGAGAGACGGATAGATTGAAGCGAGAGAGAGAAAGAGTGATTGAACAAAAGATAAAAATACAGGAGAATGAGAGAGTGAAAGTTAAGAATGAGCGATAGAAAGAAAAATAGAGAGCAAAGAGAATATAGGGAAATAGAGGGAGAAAAAGAGAGGAGTAAGAGCAAAATAGAGAGAACGAAAGAGAGATAGAGACTGCAAAACAGTAGAAGACAGAAAAAAGAGCATGAGAGAATAACTGCTACAGAATTTAACATTCAACTAGTTTCCTGGCGATTGAAACAATAAAAGAAAATAAACAAGAAATAAGAATAAAAATATAATAAAAATAATAATAATAGGCAGGTTGAAGAAAAGTACAGATACTGAATTATAAAAAGAATAATTATAATTTCGGAGAAAAACTACTCATGCAGCACTTAAACAAAAGAGCTGTATCAACAATTGCCATCACTATTAAAAAATCTGCACAGAAATTATTTGTATTTATTTAAACTCGGTTAGGGCGGCATGGTGGTGCAGTGGGTAGCACTGTGGCCTTCCAGTTAGAAGGTTATCGGTTCGAGGCTCACCGGGGACCTTCCTGGAAGGAGTTTGCATGTTCTCCCCGTGCTTGCGTGGGTTTCCTCCAGGTTTCCCCCACAATCCCAAAAACATGCGGTTAGGTTAATTGAATAATCAAAAGTCCCCTTAGGGTGTGAATGTGTGAGTGAATGTTGCCCTGTGATGGACTGGCGAACTGTCCAATGTGTGCTGGAGATAGGCACCGGCAGACCCCCGTGACCCCAAAAGGGAAGAAGCGGGTATGAAAATGAATGAATGAATAAACTCGGTTATATTTGCCATTCTAGTGTGATTGCAATGTCCAGCAGAATGCTTTCATGCAAAAACCTAAAACATTATCACAAAAAATGTTTTATGAAAATAATAAAACATACCGACAAATTTATTTTTAAAGAATCTTTTACTTTATTTGCCTGTTGACAGTCTCCTAATTAAAGTTTGCGCTTAACGCTTAAAAGCAACTGAATACTTAATGAACCAGCAAAAATAAATTAGAATTAAAAGAAGTCCATACAAATAGCTTGTAAAGTGTGCGTGTGTGAGATCACTTTTTTATATTGTTCTATTTCAAGCAAGGGTTTTTAAACAACTGGGGGTGAGTGTTACACCATTTAAAAGAGTGTTCAGCTAAAACACCCCAATTGTATTTATGCTAAATGAGCTGAAAATTGATTTGAGAAAATATATTGAACGTTTTGGTGGTCCTAGTGTCCTATTTAAACAAAAATACTCTTCTTTTTTATTCCCATATATGTTTGGAGTACACAAAATCAATCTATTAATTTCATTACTGAATATATAATTAGATATATTTTAGTTACACAATTTCAACAGGGAGAAAATCACGCTTTAAAGAAAGAAAGCCAGACAGAAGCGTTCTCTAATGGATTAAAGCTGGTAACACCGAGGCGCAGAGTCATCGCCGGTCAGTTTCATTTGTGTTGAATTTGGTGGAGGTGTTTCTGGCTGATGGTCTCTTTCAGGGCAGATCGTGCTCCCACACACGATTACTCATCTGCTTTCAACACTTGCTAATTCTCCCTCACTTGCAAACTCAAATTTTATCTGTCTCTTCTGTAAATCTCTAACTCTCCTCTGCTTTCATCTCCACGGGCATCACTTGCTCTGATATATCAGTTCAATCCTGAGGCTTCTCATCACCAAATCCAATCTCACTTTCCATTTCTTCACTCACACAGCATTAGCATTATTTAACAACTAAAATTCATAAAAACTGAAATTAAAATAAAATTTTGAAAACAAAATGATTAGGCTGCCCTTTGCATGAATTTTCTCAAATATATCCCGAGTGATGTTAACCGAACAATGGGGTGTTTTCACATTACAGTGGTACCCCGAGATACGAAATGAATGCGTTCGAGGATGACGTTTGTATGTCGAACAATTCGTATCTCGAAGCAAGTTTTACATGTAAAACGCCTAATCCGTGCAATGGCTCTCAGAAACAACTGTTTAAGTTGATAAAAAAAAAGGAAAACCAGACAAAAATCAAGTAACGTTTCTTCAATCCTTAAATCTACACATTGTTAATGTAATAAATGACAATAAAAAACATGCAAAACGTTTGAAACTTTCTCGAGATATTTCATAAATTACTGACACCAACACGGTTTCAAGCACGAGCATGAAGAATAGCAAGCGTGTGAGAAGGGATGGAGAGACGCTTCTGAGAATGCGTCACTGGGTTTCTCTAAGTTTCGCTACAGAACAGCACTTTCCACATTATAAACGTTGACTCTAACATTTGTTATAGTACATTATTGGTAATCTATACATAATGTTTTGCTCGATTTAAGACTGATTTAAAGTGTTTTAACGCGTATCAGCCCCTTAAAGGAAGCACAGCGCGACGTGGAACAAGTGGAAAATAGAGCAGAAATATTTGTTATTGTTCGTATCTCGAATTTTTCTTTGTATCTTGAAGCAAAAAAATTTCCCACGAGACCTTTCGTATGTCAAAAATTTCGTAACTTGAAGCATTCGCATCTCGGGGTAACACTGTATGTTGAAAGTTGAGGTCTTTGCGGTATGAAATTAAGGAATCCTCTCTTTTAGTAAATAGATTTGAAAGCACTTTTATAGCCAATATTATAGATCTGTCTGTTAGCTGATCGATGATGTAGCGGAGGTTCAATCATTTTCTTGCTTCCAGGTAAAGTCTTACTTCTTTTAGTTGCTTGAATCAATAAATAAATGAAAAAAACAACAACTGCTAAGTAAAGTAAAACACATTGATAAAGAAGGAGACACATGTTCAAGTGTCACGAGTGAGATGCATTATCACTATAATTATTGTAGCATAAATTAATTTCATTATTATTTAAAGAGACCAACACAGTGGAGAACAAGAATGCGTTGCACGGATGCTGTTACGACCCCTAGCCCGCAAGATGGGACGAGCTCTCGGACCGCATATTGAGGAAGTATAACTAGAAGAAAATTAATTCAAAAGCAAGCTATCAAATACACAACACAAACTCCTGCAATTCAAAACACTATAATTTATTAACTATAAACCATACAAAACACGATTAAGAATAACTCAAATACCCCTTGTCTTAAAATCAAGTTGAAATAAATAAACAATACAATGAATGCTACAGAAATCAAAGAACAAACTAATTAACATACAGGTTCACACAACACACACACAAGCCGTACCACCGCACACCAACGAAACCAGTCGCTGGATTGTTCCAAAGTAGCCTAAAACTAACAGATGAACGTTACGAAAGGGACGTGGATAAACTAAAAGGTGAGCTGTAAATGCAGGTGAGACGCTGCACTCTGGGGAGTGACACACACAGAACCTCTCACGAAGAGATCGCAAGGATCTCGAATCTAAAAGCTCAAATGAGGTCCACGAAGAGTCACAAATTAAACTGACGGGAGAAAGGCAAAAAAAACTGAGAGACGCATCGATCGGACTGAGGGCGAGCGGAGCTGACGCGGGTCTTATATAGTCCGCCCCGTTAATCACCTGATCATAAACAGATGACGTCACCAATTTCACGTAATCACATAAAATACATAAGTACACTGTAAATATAAATAATAAACATTTACAACACACGGGGGTTGTAACAGATGCCAATCCGAGAAAGGCATTTGACCCTAAGAACACCATTCCCTAACATGAAAAAAGCAGTCTATGAGAGGATTTTAAAAGACAACCAACCAGGATTCAATCGACATTTAGCCAACATGATAATGAGGCAAAGCAAACCTCACTTCTGAGGAATAAAAACCTCCAAATGAGTGAAGTGAGTGGGCACAAAGGCCAGCATTGAATCCAATAGAAAATCTATGGACTACTAAAGTTCAGAGTTTGTGCCAGAAGTGCAACACATCTAGAGGAACTTCATAGATTTGCTCAGGACCAATGGGTTTTTATTCCTTAGGGGACATGATTGAGACTTGCTGAAAACTACAGCAGACAACTAAAGGTAGGGCCATCAGAGACCTGAGAAGTCCAAAATGAAATTTCAACTTTTTTAATTTGTGGTAAAATGAATTAAATTTTACATTTGTTTGTATTGCAAACACTGCAATCTTCATGAATAAGCTATTGTTTAAAAAAAAAGTGCAATTTCACAGAGCGGCTGATACTTTTGCCAGCACTTAACTTAAATATAAACATATAAAATAAAAAAAATTTTGCTTAAGATTGGCTTTTTATGTTTTGATATTCTATAAAAACCCAAACAACTACCTGATATCCATAAATAGCATTCAAATATCTCCTAAGAAAATATATTTTTATATCATCACACAATCAATATATTTAGTTTGTGAGAAAGTGTGTGTGTGTGTGTGTGTGGGGGGGGGTCACTTTGATTAACATGAAAAAAAAAACAAATCTAAATGTATAGGGGGATATTTGTTGATATAAAGTGTGTGAAAAACACTTTATTTCTGAGTATTATGGTATAGTTAAAGCTGGTCGTTATATTTGAAATGATTACGTTCTTTTACAATTGTTTGAGGTGAGTGAGAATGACTCTACAGTGAAGACAGAGCTGTTCGAAAACACTGAAATTGAGAGAATGGAGCTGAAGCAAAGACTGAACTGCAAACTGAAGCACAAAACTGACTCAGCGTTCCATGCAGACAAAGACATGTCTCCTACATCAATCTCATGAGAGAGAAAACACAAAACAATTAAAGTAAATAGAAATAGCTATCTTTTATACACTTCTGAATTTAAGGAATTAATAACATGTTTAATGAAAAGGATGAGTTTTATAATCTAAGGAGTCTTTCAAATCTAAAACTTAGTTCCATACATAGTACCAAAAAGAGATATCTACAAGTGGGGAAAACTTGTGGAAGATGCAGAGTGAAGATTTAAAAGTTTAAAACAGTTTAAATTCAAGTATAAATATGTGTGTATATCAAAGTATTCATGTGAAGAGTGTTAAAAGTTAAGACAGGGTCTATAGTTCTTATTTGGATTCTTTTGACGAAATCCGTGTTTGTGGTTTTGTCTCCCCGTTCACATTACTGATAAAATACGATTCAGATCACGAACATATGCCGTTCAAATGTGACACGCATGCGCAGAGGAGGAGACGGCGTCCTGACGCATGCGCTGTTTGCGGATGTAAATATGGACGTAAACGCTCTGCTAGTGGCTCCGTTTAAGATGATGTCTGTTTGAGACGATACTTTATTTTTATAAGATATTTTTAGGAAGAAGAATGTGATGAAAGACTAAGACAAGCGGATTATCTTCGGAATGATGGCGAAAGCAATGACATGAGTTATTTTCACAGCATTGTACGTTAACGTTACCTATTTAAAAAAGCACCTTCTTGTATCAAAGTCACTGGAAATTTGTTTTCTCCAACAACTTTTAACTCCGAGGAAGCGCCTCTTCGATATACTTTCAGTTATATTTGAGCTATCTTATGTATACATTTAGTTATTTTTTTTAATTCGTATGGCTTTATATGTTTTTTTTTATTCGTATGGCTTTATATGTTTTTTTATTCGTTTGGCTTTATATGTTTTTTTTTATTCGTATGGCTTTCTATGTTTTTTTTTATTCGTATGGCATTATATGTTTTTTTTTATTCGTATGGCTTTCTATGATTTTTTTCGTATGGCTGTATATATATATATATATTTTTTTATTCGTATGAATTTGTATGATTTTTTGACGGGATTTTGCTCAGTTTCGGTCCTTTCATGAATGTTAACTTTCTGGACATTTTTTGGACATTTTTTTTGTCAAGAGGCTGCAAGCTGGCTACTCTTTGGGTTATCATCTTTTCTTTTTAAATGTGGTCATTGCCAGGAAGTGCTGCTAACTTTGGTGGGAGATGATTGTTCATGTAATAGCAATTAAGCAGAGAATTCCATTGACCATTTCTCACATTGGCATGTAGGCTCTCGCTCAGAAGTAAACAGGCGTGAATTTACACATCCATAGAATTATCTGATTGTGTGTGCTCAAATGAGAGGTGATTTATTTTGTGCCAATGTGGATAAAAACTTCAATGCTCAAAGCCTAATACTCAAGAATTCTGTGGTGTTTGAACCTCTTTTCCAAGGAACGAAATGGAGAGACGCAACACGTTGCAGACTTTGGAACTGATCCTGAGTAAAGTAAACCCTTGTGACTCGGATGGAGAAGCCATAGACCTTCAGCCGGATTCAGATTCAGACTCTGAGCCGTCTTCAGGTTAGATTTCATTTAATATTAATTTCCTATTTCATTTCAAACAAGAAAATTGGAGCATACTAAAAAGCAAAAAAAGTGACTGCCTTTTTTTGTCTCCCTACTTTTTGTTTGTGGACTTAAGCAGACATTTACTTTTATTTAGAAATGTATTTCAGACATTATTCTGAGACAGAGAAGGAGATACTGGAATTTTTATTCTGGGTTCCGCTGGGACTTAAAAAGTATAAAATATAATTAAATTCGCTGTTCTAGGAATTAATTTTTAACACACTTCAGATTGAGAACTTTCCCAACATACATCACGCTCAAATTAATATCACGGATGTTTAATATGTTGCTATAGCGACCACTAATAAAGTATTTTATTGTCATTTACAAAGGTTTTAAATGTATAAAATTAGTTTTTGTTAGCCATATACTTCATAAAACACAACATTATGAAAAGGTGCAAAACTAATAATATATTAGTTTTCATTCCATAAGTATATATAGTCTGAATAAATTATTGTACATCACAAAAAATGCTAGTTTAAAGTTTTGACTAATAACATGAATGATTCACAATATAGCCTCACCAGAAGTTAGGCATTTGGTGAGCCTTCAGAACCAATTGGTTGATAATCAGAAGTTCTTTTCAAGTGTTAATAACTAATGATCCTTCAGGACACAAAACGGTCAGATTCATCCTGTTTCTTTTTATCTACGACTTTGGGAGTATTTTATTTATTCTTCATAAGATGTTGGTGGAGAAAATAGTCATTCTTCTTTTTCCCATCTGTTCACATTTTTTCAAGCTGCATGTATTTTCATTTTAGATGGCTTGTATTCCATATTTTTTTATAGTGATTAATATTTATTGTTAATTTATGCCAGTTTGGTTGATACACATTAAGTGTGATATAAGTGTTAAATTTGGTTCTTAAGGGTCTTAAATTTGAAACCTGCAGAAGTCCTGCTCAGTAGCTATGCATGCACCTCAGATACCATTTGAATTTGTTCACACTGCAGATGAGGAGACTGCTCTTCAACCAAAAAAGAGAGCTTGTTTGGAGACTGACCTGACAGAGGCAACGAAAGAAAGCACAGTGTGGCGTGAAGAACAGGTTGGGATGCAGCCCCCTTTCACCCCAATAGATGCGTACGCCGAAGATGGAGCGCCAACGATTATGGCCAGGAAAAATGTCTCGAGTTGCCTTCAGAGCTTCCTGTGTTTCATCACTCCTGACATGCTTAATAACATTAAAGAATGGACTGTTAAACACGCACAAGCAGAGCTTGATGATTGGACCATCGGCATCCCTGAACTAATGGCATTTATTGCAATTGTCATCTTGCGGGGGCTTTCCAAAGTTCCATCACTGCGTGACTGCTGGTCAGCAAACCTAGGAAACCCACAGATCATGGGAACTATGTCGCGAAACCGTTTCCAAAGCATCATGCGACACCTACGATTTGATGACCGGTCCACTCGCAGTGAGCGAGCAAAGACTGATAAGTTTGCTGCAATTTCCACTCTGTGGGAATCGTTTGTCGCCAACTGCATCACGTCCTATAACCCTGGTCGACATATCACCATTGATGAGCAGCTTTTCCCGTCAAAGACTCGCTGCTGTTTCCTGCAGTATAGTGCAACTAAACCAGACAAGTTTGGGATCAAGTTTTGGGTGGCTTGCGACTTGAAATCCAAGTACATTTGCAACGTCCTCCCATATCTTGGCAAGGACGCCAGTAGTCCCGGTGGGGAAAGACTGTCTGCAAACGTAGTGATGAAGCTGATTGGACCATTTCTGGACCAGGGCAGAAATGTTACCACAGACAAATTCTTCACGTCGCTGTCACTTGCGCAACAGCTGCTTAGCCGCAAAACCACCATCCTCGGCACGGTCAACAAGATTCCCCAGGAAATTCGTCAATCCACAAGACAGGCCGACCGCAATGAATACACAACTCGGGTATCCTGCAGGTTTTTTGTGGATCTACAGTTGTAGACACCTCCAAGTGTGTTTAAAAGTGCTCTGAAAATAACAATTTGTCTTCTTTATTAGGTGTTTTCAACCGCGGATGCCACGCTGACGTTGTATGCACCCAAACGGAAGAAGGTCGTCTGCATTCTTAGCAGTATGCACAGTGTGGTTCAGACTGATGATACCACCAAAAGGAAGCCAAACACAGTCACCCTTTACAACATCACAAAGCGCGGCGTGGATGCGATGGACCAGATGTTGAGGGAGTACACTGTCCGCACAGGAACACGCCGCTGGCCAGTAGCCGTGTTTTATAACATGATTGATATGGCAGCACTGAACGCACATGTGCTGTATCAAGCATGCGCCGGGAAACAGGAAAGACGGGTGGACTTCCTGGCAGAGCTTGCAAGAGAGTTGGCTAACTCTCATCTGGGTGCAAAGGAGGCACGGAAGGAACAATTGCTTCGGCAACAATCTTCCACTCCTAACTCTGGAAAAAGAGCCATGTGCCAGGTGAAACATCAGTGCAAGAACAATCATGCCACTGTGCGATGCGTTGACTGCTACAGATACACATGTGGTAAATGCAGACGGGAAATACCATGGCAGTGCCAGGATTGTGAGTGATTGCTGAAATGTACACACTCACTTTTTATTATTGTTTGTAAATATGTTTTCTTTTTTTTTTTTTAATCTATTTTTGCCAATAAATCTCAGCAACAAAGAAAAAAAAAACATTTGTGTTGATCTCTCCCAAAGTGAAACACAAGTTTTCTTGAAGTGACCTGCGGTGCACCAGTAATTGCTTTGTGTGCATTACAAAAGTCCAAACATACCCAGGTTTTCCCCCCACACGCCCAAACAGACTTTAATGGTGTAAAGACTCTACCAAACCAACAGGTAGCAGTCAGTTTATGGCATTTATAAAATTGATAATTAATATTGAAGTTTGCGAAAACACAATCCTCTCATGTAAGAGGATTTTTTTTCCACAAAATTTCAGAAGTTTGACAATTTAAAAATGTAACTTTTGGATCTAAAAATTCAGACCTTTGTATCTTAAAATTTTGACATCTAAAACTTTTGTAATTCCAACTTTTTATTCAAACATTATGACTTTTGGATCTCCAAATTTCAAACTTTTATCTAAACATTTTGACCTTAGTATCTCCAAATTTTGACTTATCTAAAACTTTTGACTTACTTTTTCTCAAAATTTCAGAAGTTTGACTGTATTTAAAAATGTAACTTTTGTATTCAGACCTTTGTATCTTAAAATTTTGACTTATCTAAAACCTTTGACTTTTTTTTATCTCAATATTTCAACTTGTTGATATCTCAAATGTTTGACTTATTTGAAAAGTAACTTCCGACCTTTGTATCTCAAATGTTTATTTTTATACTTTTTTTTCCTCTCTTAAAAACAAATTCTTATTCTTACTATGTTTCGTAACCTGGCAGTAATGGGCTTCCATACATAATGCAGTTGGGATTACTTCCCACTAGGTTGGAGAGGACGGTGACTGTAGCAGCGGTTGTTAGTCTGACAGCGCCACCCAGTGGAACCCGTAGATCGCCTCACTGGTGTAGCTAGGACGCGTTCTGTGCTCGAACTGATGCAGTTAGCTTTCAAAACCACAATTAATAAATCAATATATATATATATGTAGGTGTGTGTGTGTGTGTGTATTCTATATTTTTGGCTAGTGGGTATAGTTGTTAAATAAAATCTACGAAGGTTTGTATTTTGTGGATTTTTGTAGTTGTAGCAAACTTTTTATGTCAAAAAAAAAAAAAATAAATAAGCAAACTACACAAATGCTTTATTAATTTCCTAATAAGCATTTATTAAAAAAACTATCCTAGTTGCACATTTTAAAGCAAATTAAAGCAGATTTACGCTTTAACCAAAATGCTGATCTCCTACAAGGGAGAAGGTGCTGAAAGCAAATCTAAACAAGGCTTTAGTGATGCAAAGCGGGAATAGGATCAGATGGAGGTGCTTACAAAAAACAAGGAGCACTTAAAACGTAACACTCAAACACACAGCTCATTTATTTGGGTGCCATTAAACACATTTAGTACATATTCACCACAAGTTCATTTCTGGTTGAGAGGAGTATGGGGGAACAAATAGAGAGGTTGGAATATTAGAGATACCAGACCATTTTCTTCTCCCACGCAGGAAGATTCAGACGGCTTCTGCTGAACGAGGGAAGATGTAGCCATTCATTTGACATGTAGTTTCATGAAGGACATACAACACACACACATCCTCGCTCTCATTCAAGCTGTGTGCAAAACTTCAGTGTAGATGATGATGATGATGATGATGATGATGATGTTTATTCCGGCTGGCAGCCACAAGTGGCGCTCTTTCCCTCACTGCAGCGTAGAGTATCTGTTTCTGGCTTCTGTGGGGAAAAATATCACAAATAGTGTTTTCAGTGTACACAGATAATAACAGAACTAGTGCAGAATTATTGATATTTATGTTCAATAATTCAAATTACAGTTGATTTGAGGCGGAACACTGAAGTTTATTCTGCTGATTGGTTATTTTCATAACTCTCTCCTCAGAAGAGTTCATAGTTCATGTTAACTCTATCCTCTTCGAACAACAATTATTTTCAGACAAAATGGGAAAAAACATTTCCTTGTCAAGAATAACATAAGACTGACCCAAAATTATGATAAAAATAAGCAGAATTTTTGTTTTTCTATTTAAGTGGATAGTCTAGAACTAGCTTTCTAAAACAATATATGCACATTAAATGAAATGAAAAACATCTAAATGTAGTCTATACTTTATATGTACCATAAGTAACTGAATAAAAAAAAATGCAAATAAAAAAATTGAAAATTTCGTTTATTTATGCTTGGAGCAAGGTGCTGAAATTGACCAATGGATTTTTTAAAGATTAGAATATGCAGAGGTTTTTTTATATGTCACAAAAAAAAAACTTCCATTGATTCCAAATTCCCAAAAAATGTACTTGGATCTAAAAATGCCATTTTTATCTTTAAAAAGCTTTGGAAATTTTATCTAAACATTTCGACCTTTATATATAAAAATGTTAACTTTTTATCTAAAAAAAATCAAATCTTTGATGTTTTTATTTAAAAATTTCCACTTTTTAACTTTTGATTCTCAAAATTTCAGCTGCAGTCCTCAGCGATCACCTCCTCGTCTTCATTTGCACTCAGACCTCTTCAGCGGATCCAGAACAGCTTTACTGGATTTCATGTAAACAGGTAACCAGTAACAGGTACAAGGGAGCCACCACAGCCATTGTCAAAGTTTCAACCACGAAAGGCAGAAAATCTCTCACCAGAACATTCTCATTCACTGTCCACGACCGTCAAAAAGCATGAAAACGTAAAAAATAAGAACTAAACTCACTCCTCTGGGGATTTCTTTGTTTTTCTTTTTTTCTTTCTTCCTGTCCTGTTTTAACCAGTTGTGATCTTGACTATCTAATAATTTATCACTGATTTAACTTTTTACTACAATTAGGTTAAATGCAGGTAAAAAAATGCAATGCATCAATTTTATTGAATCTTTTTAAAAGTTTATATTATATTATTACTCCACACGGCCTGCATTTTTAATTTGCTGTCCTTGGCTTTAGTGAAACACCAGATGGCACTATAACATCATTTCCTAGCAAGTATTTGGCAAAACAGTAACGTAACTGTGAAAGAGAGCAAATCAATAATTTTATACGTGTCTACATTAAGAAAAATACACATGTTCTCAATTCAAAGCAAGTACTGCTACGTTTTCTTCTCTTAACCTGTGTGTTCCTGCGCGTCGCTCTTTTTGGTTGGTTGTTGGGATGATTGGGAGTCCAAGCACCAAGGCTCTGGTTGGAATAGAAATCCATTGGGTACACGTCCTGCCATTCCACCTGCTGGAGCGCTACGGCAGCCTGAAAACACACACAGACGACTAGTGTAGAAGAGAAAAAAAGAATTTCTTTCATTCTGCAAGCGGCGTCATAATATGATCACCATATTGCAGATGAGGGCACTAGGAACTGTCTTTGGCTACCTTCTTGAACTTTTTCTGATGACCGTTCACCTGTTTGCTGTCGGTTGCATTTGTAATTTTTATTAATAATTTGTATAGATCACATTAAGGGATAAAAAATAGGTGTATAGAAAATAATTACCTTTATTTTGCAAATTCAAACATCAATACAGGTCTTCAAAATTGTATGCCTTAAATAATCAATAAATTACAACTAAACAAGTACTGCAGCTCTCTCTCTCTCATCTGATAAAACTGTGCTGGCACACGGTGACATTTGTTACTGCCATCTTTGTAGTATTCGACAGCAAAAAGCAGGTTTAAAGACTGACTGTACCACTTCTAGCGCCGACTGAGGAAACTCCGCTCTTGGGGCACAGTACAAGTCCAAACTTTAGTGCACGCTGATTGGATATTTGCACAAGGAGCAGTTCATTGATTGGACATTTGCTCCAGAAATGAGCTTCTATCAACCCCGCCCCCCGCAAACGACTGAAAGCCAGACTGATACAAAAGAAAATGTTTTATAACTTCGATTCGAATACTAAACTTGCACTTTCCCTCAGCAACTCCGTAACGCACAGTAACTACAATCCAATTACCCTTAGAGAGATAGAAAATTAGATTGTTAAATTACTGGGGTTCTTAAAAAAGAAAAGTAATCTAATTACAGTAACTAATATTTAAGTAATACATTAATGCCCAACATTGAAATTCACAACTCACTGTATTATCTCTAATAGAAAAGAAATGATTTTAAATGTTATAAATTGTGTTTTCGGAGCATTTCTTTAAGAAACCCATTGGATCACTTGCTTTTGACTGCTATAAGTAGTAAAAACATCAAGACATGGAAAATATACAGTACAGTCCCATAAAACTAATAGCTACTGAATATTTGACTGTAAAGTTTGGCCAACCACAGCTTAGCAAACAATTAACAGTTTATTATTTTAATTACCGCTATTATTACAACAAAACTTTTAAAGTAAACAGTTCTGAGCTGTAAAAAAGATGGTAATGATCCGTCAATATTACGATTTAAACCCTTTAATTGTACAGGCATAAACTGTTTTTATAGCAACAAAAATATTAATTAGACAATTCTAAACTCTTAAAAATCCTGTAAAACCAATAGCGATGCTACCGTACATTATAAGGTAAACTTCTGGCAACCAAAGTCTCCAAAAAAGAAGTTTGGATTTTGAAATTTGGTTGCTTGAGCACTGTTTTTAAAATTTCCAAAATGGTGAAATTTGAAACTTTACATTATAAATAGAAAACGGCAGAAAGAAGAAGCCTCTCTTCATCCATCCGCTCTTTGGATCCATCCCTCTCTCCGATGCTTTTGATCCAGGCCGTGCATAAGCTACCTGCTAATCTTACATTGACACGCAAGGCAAGAGTGTGTCGTATCGACTATAAATAATCCATAAGTCTCACTGCCTTTGCTCTTTTCCCTCATCCTGCTGTCTTCTCGTTCCCCTACCGCAAAAACAAACGCCAGAAGAGTTTCATTAAGGTGACACTTTCAGAGATGACTTTCAGCATATGGCAGAGCAGGAGTGCTCTTCCTCCCTCCGTTATGCTTTGGGCCCTCACAACCTTCGGTTTGTCAATGTTGCTTTCTAATATATTCTCATAATTCCATCATTGCTCTGTTTCTAGGGCACCAAATGTGCTGAGCTCCAGCGTGGGCCAATCGACAATGAAAATGGATTAGGCTGATGTGTAGAATATGAGAGCCACATACGATTACGCAGTGCTTCAATATGGCTCTACTGAGTATCATCATCATTCACCGAGAGACAAGATGGCATTAAAAACTCAACATAAATGAGCTTCTGCTGGTACAGTGGCTACATTGTCTATGTGTCGGCCAGGATGATTAATCGGCTGATGTTTAGTAATTTTGAAGGGTGTTGGCAGATAACCATGTTTGCTTTCCTGATTAACAACGAAGAAGCTTCATATCGGGGCAGTTTCAAAAGCTGCGGCAGTAAACTACATACTGGCACATCCGTTCTCAGATTTCTGTCTGTGTTGACATGACAGCCTCCCACTTTGTTGGAGATATTTTGGCCACATCTCTCATTTCACCACATGCCAAAGATGCTATATTGGATTGAGATCTGGTGACTAGAGGGGGTAATTTGAGTACGAACTAAGTGAACCTTTGACGTTTAGAAAATACAAGTCTTTGGGATTTTTTCTTAATCCCAGTAGAGGTTGGCATCCCAAAATGGGTGCATGTTCATTATAGCATCCAGACCAAGCCTCTACTACTAGGTATGCTAGGTCAGTCTTGCATGTTATTAACACCGAATTATGACGATCATCTGAATGCAAACATTTAGACCACTCAGATGAGATAACCTTTACCCCAAGGATTTGGCCCCTATGGATTATACAGCTTAAGCTTGAATCTGTCATCTCTAAAGATTTAGGCCAATCATTAATTGAGAAACTAAACACCTGGCATGACCCACCTGCTCCTGATGTTCTATCTGGGGTCCCCCAGCAAATATTAATTTCGGAGGAAGAGGCTTTTTTTTGCAACAAACCTTTCAAGACGAGTTGGTGTCCAAAAATGGGTCTTTATGAAATTTCTTCTGGACATTAAACCTTTACCATTTTTCACTACTTTATAATATACTCAAATAAATGACCATTAAAACTGTTTTTTTGTGGCAATGCTTGATGTCAATTTTTTGTACAGCCCCAGCTTCATTTTTTAACAAAGGGGTTCCCATTCTATTACACAATAATTCCACAGCAAACCTGAGATTGTACAGAGAAATACAATTGTAAGTATTACATTTAGTTATTTTTGCAGCAAAAATCTGAGAGGTTTTGATGTTTAATAACATAAAAGAAACAATGAAAAACACAAGCCATATCACAGGTATTGTACGTCCAATGGTTGTACTTCCAATGCACTTCCACAGGTTTTGTACTTCCTTCTTTTCACCACAATTGGCACTGATTGCACTGGTCTATAAAATGAAGCTGAAAGACGATTGCACATTTTCTCACATTCTAATTTGAATTACCTTGAAAATGATGTTGTAACTCTTCATTTAGAACCAAAAATATCACAACCTTTTTGAAACCTACACATTATGTTTGAAATCAAAATAAAAAACAAAACAAAACAGGTGGGTTGTGTCATTCTTTTTGAATTAAAAAAGCCGGGTGATTAGCAAAGAGTTAAAACAATTCATTCGTAGTTGAAAAAAGTTTTATCGATTTGTGTTCTGAATGTATGTCACCTAAATTTTACGCTAATTTTAAAATATCTGGCAACCCTAGCCTTCCCTTTGAAGGGTCAAAATAAAAACAAAGGATGGTGTTTCTTGCTTGTTAGTTTATGTGTCAGCATTGTATTTACTTGGTATGAGCCAGAGAAGCTTGTAAGATTGTGAATAATTATGTATATATATATATATATATATATATATATATATATATATATATATATATATATATATATATATATATATATATATATATATATATATATATATATATATATATATACCCCTATATATATATATATTAATGTAAATATTTGCCTTTTACATCATGTACCTCTTGGTACTATTTTACGATTTGATATGAAACATGCTATTTGTTAATGCAATAAAGTTAAATGCTAAGAACCAAAGTATCACATTACAAAACAAAGGTTTAAAGGGTTAATTATAACAAGTAACTACATTTCAACAATTATTAACAATTATCAATACATAATTTGCTGTAGCTTTAATCAAAGCTAATGTTAAAGGTAAACAAAAACCTCTTATAAAATATTTAATATTCAATGATTAAAGTTACCGCAAGCTCTGAAAGACAGAACACAACTGAAACTCTGGTCCATGGTTGAAACACACCCCTGGATCAACTTATGGACACCCCCACAAGCTCAAAAAGATGCATTTTGAAGCTGCTCAAACTCATGGGCAAATGAATTATATGATTTGGTTGTGTACGTTTTACACTTCATTAAATGTCTCTGAGAGTGACAGCTTTGTGATGGGCAGAGAGAACCTGCAGCCGGGAGCTTTTTCAGCCACAGAACCAGATCATTGTAAGACCTTTGAAACCGTGATTTTATAATTTTCGAGGCCTTTTTTTAGCATCATGGAATACTAAAGTAGACATGCCGTACCTCATCTGCTTCAAGCTTGATTATATCAAATGTGCATATTTAATTGCATATTATTGAATTTCAATTGAAAACCTTTAAAAAACATTTAACAATATATTTTGATAACATAATGATAATTCTAGACTTAAATCATTGCTACAATAATTTCAAGTAATTATTTGACTATTTTCCTATTCACACCCCATTTACTTGTATCAAAATAGATTTTTGCATCACGCACTGGTACATAAGGCCTCTGATATTCCTTACAGGCTACACGAGAGGAGTTACAGGCATCCTAATGAGGACTATCTGCCAATAAAATCCACCAGATGTTTTTGTTTTGCATCTGGGACTGGGGAATAGGGATTCAAGTCAGACACCTCTTCCAGGAAAAAAGAGAAAAGGCTTGGTGTGTGATTCTGGCTAAGTCCTGCTTTGGCATGACATGAATTAGGATGCGATGAGATAGACAGAAAGAGAGAAAGAGAGAGAGAAGCTGCAGTCACTCGTCCAGCAAGAGGAGCTGCTGTTCCACACTGAAGGGGGGCCACACACAGTCCCACAAACCCTGTGGCTTCACATGTGGAGGCTTATTTTGAATGTGAAAACGTGCAGCTACACATGCACACACATGTTAAGGGTTCACACTGTGTCTGAGCTGCAGAAAGAACACATGTCTGGTGGAGGTGATGTAGAGGAAATGTGGTGTGTTCAGGGAGACGGGCTTTCTTCAGGCTGTTGAACAGTAGAGAGGAGCGAGTGAATAACGGTTACATACCTCATAGGGAGACAGAAGAGGTTTGGAGAAAGCTGTTCCCCAGTCAATAGAGAGTCGTGGACAGGCAATCTGAACCCACCTTCAGAGAATAAAAACAGAGAGGAGTCTGTAAAGATATCCATCCATCCACTTTATGTAAATAGCACATTTTATAAACAAACATTTCCAAAGGGCTGTACAAAAGACAAATAAACGATAATAAAACCTAAAAAAAATTAAAATACATTCAAAACAATAAATAGACAATAGAGGACCACACAAACTCACACGGTGTTAAAAGCCAAAGAATGAAAATGGCTTTTATGAAACGTCTTAAACCACCCAAAAGTGAGAGCAGCTCGAACGTGAGGAGTTAGAGCATTCCACAGCTTTGGACCAACCACAGAAAAGGCTCTGTCTCCTCTGGTTTTAAGCCTCGCAGGAGCTGGTCTGCAGGCCGGGGTATAAATTTGTATGAGGTCTTAGATGTACAGAGGAGCCAAACCTTTCAAGTCCTTAAAAAAACAAATAATAAATTCTATTCTAAAAGTAACAGGAAACCAATGCAAACAGGCAAGAATTGGTGTGATATGCTAACGTTTTTTTTTCCATGCCACAGAATTTTGGACCAACTATAATCGTATAAATGCAAGAAGTGATAGTCAGAGTCTAGATCTCATCTAGAATACATAAAGAGAAGGGTGTGAGAAAGCCACACCAGTTGTAGTCCTCTTTGGATGTTCGGGTGAGTCAGTGGAGAAGGGTCATGTAGGAGACACAGAGGCAGTTCTCCGGGCTTACTCAATGAGACGAAATCCAGGAAAATACACGTCAGAGTACAGGAAGACACACAGTGGAAACATAGACAAGTGACAACACAGGGAGCTCGAAATTAAAGATGGACCCCGGGGCTTATGGGAGATGAAGTTGATATAACGGGCAAGGCGATGATGATTGGTAAATGAGTTAAGAATTCACAGGTGAGGGCTATTAGGCAGGACACCACGATCGAACACAGAGTTGCTGCTGCTTTAGAGACAAAGGCTGGTCACAAAAACATTAATTTGATTTAGATATCACTTTGATGAAAATAAATCATACTTCCATTTCCAAGAGCATTTTGTGTTTATAGTATTTTTTTTCACAGGCTTAAATGAGAAAATCTACTTTCATTTTAAATATTTATTCAGCTTCCAAGCAGCTTATTTATAGGTTAGACGTCCTGGATAGATTGGCGGTCTATCTTGGGGCCAAACTCAACCATAAATCACCTTCACTTCTGTGGGCAATTTGGAGCCATCAGTTTACCTGACATGCATGTTTTTGGATTGTGGGAGGAAACAGGAGTGCTCAGAGAAAACACCCCCACACACACACTTGGTGAAGCAGAGCACAGCTCAGCATGGCTCCGCTCGCTGGAGAATGAGAATGTGAAGGAGAACTGCATTGATCTGCAGTGCTGGTGCTCTCATCTGTAAATATGAGCGTAAAGCAGCACTGCCCTCAAGCTTCCCTGCAAAGTATTATTATTTAGACAAGCACGGAATCAAATGAATTAAAACAGATGGAGGAGGAGGGGTATGGGAAGAGGCCTGAGGTGAGAACAGGCAGTGATAAGAAAGGTTAGGTGAGCAAAACCAACTGCACCGCAATGCCCTAGTCTCAACGGGGCTACCCTACATAGCTGCCAGACTAGGCGGCAGAAACAGAGAGGGAGGGAGAGATGGATGGAATATGAGAGTATAACAGAGGGATAACATTAACATGAGGGTTGAGGGAGGTCTCGGAGACTCACATTTGAGGGACAGCATGAGTGATCGCTAGCAGGCGGAATCACAGTGTCTAGAGAAACAGTGTTTGTCTTTAGTGAGCTTTTGGAATACAGAAGCACTGAAGCAGGGATTGTGGGAATCCAGAAGAACATTCTAGACTGACCACACTCAGACCAGCTGAAAATGACCAGATCTCACATAAGAACCACTACTGCACACTTTTCAGCCCTTCGGAAACCAGATCTTGTTATTGCACTGTTAGCATAGCTTAGCATACACTATTGAATTCAATTAGACTATTAGCCTTTAAGTTAATCCAAGAGATTCAATATCGATACCATTTCTTTTTTTATAGAAGAGTTGTGTTGAAAATCCAGGAAAATTAACATCAACTTGATACACATTTCAGTGAACTTCTATGGTCTAATCAGATTCAGTGATCTATGCTAAGCTGTGCTAAAAGTGCTGAATGGATTACAAAAAAATAGTAAAAACTATGTATTAACTAGAGGGATATAAAATATTAACCTTTCTAAAAACAGCTTAACATAAAAGGATGAGCTTCCAATCAGTAGGTAAAATAGGCATGATAATTTCCCATTAATGTGATGTGTCCAACACAAATTATAACTTGCATAAGCAATGGAGATCACCTTTTTTGCATCTGTCCTGCAAAAGTATTTGCTGAAATGTAAAGACATTGTTTTATTATTACATGTATAAATATATTCAGTGTATATTATTTCATATTTCCAATTTAATGCAGGATTATCTGCAAAAAAACAAGTTTATGTATAATATATAATAAACTGAGATGTAATTCTATACACTCATTTGACTTATACATGTAATACTTAATTTAATACATAATTCAAAAATAATATTAAATCTATATTGTGTGCATTTTATTATATATATTTCCAATTTAATGCAGGGTTTAAAAACATCAAAGAATTATCCTCTTATTTAACTTACACCTGTAAAAGAAAAATAAAAAGCAACAAATATTAACAGGGTGAACAGAGGTTAACAGGGTGAACAGAGGTTGCCGAGGTTAACAGAGGTGAATGATTCAGCAAGGTTTGCTTAAATGTTAGCTTCACTTTGAACCTTTATAACTGGGTTAAGAATGTCTTAGGAAGAGATCCATAATGCAAATCACTGGATGCTGTTTGAATCCCCATCAGACAATCATCAGATCTTTACATCTGCAAACGACCCTCGTGACCTTTCCGATCTCAGCTTGAGCATGACTCTTATTCCGAAGCTGGAACAGGAGGTTGTGTCAGGGTTTGCCAGTTGTCAAATGATCTACATGCCCCAAAAGCAAACGAATGAATGATGATGATGATGATGATGTTATTGAAGCCTTTAATGTCAACACCCTTGAAAGTGGCAAAGTAGGCAGTAACTTCAGTATCAGTAGAACAATGCTCTCCAATGTTGTTGATTAAGTAAAATCGCTGTTTGGAAATAAAATGTTAGTATTTAAAAATGAACCCAATCTGAGTGTAAACCCTTGAATGTTCAATATTTTCCCCCTTTGTATTTATTTACTTTCAGAGTTTTGTATTTATTGATGGTACAATAGAGTGAAAGACAAGTATTTGCAGGGGGGAGGGGTGACCTGGGAAATAACCTGTGAGCTCATTTAAGTGTCAAGTTCAGTGGCAACACCAAATATATCACCAGAGCTGACCTCTTGGTTTAACAAGTTTATGTGCTGTTGAGAAGTATAACTCTCAAAACAACTCAATATAAGTTTTTTAAGGTGTCCCCATACCTGATTGGACAAATAGAAGGCAACACACCACTTCCAGTTACCAGTTTTTTTTAAATGTTGAAGTTTGTGTCATGGGCTGCTTTAAACCTCATGAACGCATAAAAACAAAGTTTATAAACATTTATTCAAATTTCTATAGACTAGTGTTAAGTTGTAAAGTACAGACATTGTTTACAGATGCATTTTCATTTTTGAAATTATGGGTTGCTCCCAGAAGTTATTACTGGTGACATTCATTATAAACGGCACATTCACTGACAGTATCTGTAATTTCAAATGACACAAACTATGTTTATATGTCTATCAAACGCTTTGAAAGACCATAGCATGATTGCAGATGGCATTTCCTGTTTGTGACGATGTAATCCTCACATTGAACAAACTCAGTACTGCAATGCAGGGTTAACAACACAATTGTGGTGCTAACCCTGTCCCGAAGTAGGGTTTCAGATCGCTGGGTAAAATGTGGTGCTAAAATAGCTTTGAAATTAAAGGAGTGATTACCCGGGGATAAAAGTGGTGTTAAGAAGTATGATAACCCTGGATTAAGAGGACCACACACCTTAGGAGGACCGGAGACTTTGGTAAAGCCAGTATGTTATTTGCACTGGAATTTTTATGGAAATTGCACGAGAAAGTGGCATATTCACAGATACACAGTTAAGTAACACTGTGTGAGATCAACTAGTTAAGATCCCTCACAAAATAAACTAGCCATTAACTGAATTATTCTTTAGAAGACTAGCTCGACCCACAGCCAGGAGGAATGTGTGATAAATGCAAATATGAACTTTAGTATCAGAATCAGATTTGAAATATGCAAGAGGGTTGGGGCTGCATCAGGAGCCTCAGCACGCCACCAAATTCAATTTACAGGCTTATCAGAGGCAGCATCTGTCCCCTCGCAAGAGACAGCCTTCACTGCGGGAGCCATACGGGCAGAAATGCACTCCTCCGTCTGGCCGCATCAAGCCTATTCTCCCAATCCACTTCTGATCGGTGGAGGAGAAGAGGTCAAAGACGTGTAATGATGCCTGTTTTGCTTGGGTTGAAACGGCCCCATCAGCATGTGAAGGCAAAGCTGATGAGGGCACGTTCATGCTGATCCCCTAACCGTCGCCTGAAGGTGGGGAGTGAGACTTCATATGAAAGCTTCTAATTGACGGAGGAAGAGGAATGGGAGGTCTGGGATGACTGCAGGGGGGTTTCCTCAGGCTGCTGGGAGCAGCAACCCAGCCAGCTCTCTCCTCTCAGAGAGCGAATAATGGATTTTAATTAGCCACTCGACCTGCAGCATACAATAGCACAATTAACCTTTCTGATCCACAGGGAAATAGGTGCCAGTGCCTCTAAACATCACTTAAACCCGACAGAGATGTGTAATTACGTTACCTTACATAAAGGGCACATATATGCATCAGTGATTAGAGGGAACTTTGAATTTACAAACAAGGAGAAACAACTTCCATTCACACTTGAAATCTGAAACCAAAATAAATATTCTTGTTTTTCACATAATTTAGAGATTTTTTAAAACATTTATTTATATAAAGTAAAAAAATTCTTGGAAAATTGGTGTATATTCCCTGCAAAAAATATTTTCCTGAGCTCATAACCATAATAGTAAGAAGTAAAAACAGTCATCGACATCTTCCACCAAAAGGTAAGCCACCAAAGGTCATTGGTAGAGAAGTTGGTTGTTCATAGAGTGCTGCATCAAAGCTTATTTATAAAAAATGTAGTTATGTTTTCTACGTTTTGTTTGCTACGAAAATGTGCACCAACCAAACAAAACAATATCAAAATAGAGATTTGTCCATTGGATTTTAGGAAAAACAATCTAAAAACTTACAAAAGCTTTAGTCTTATTAAGAAGCTTATAAACTTTGACCTTAAGGTGCCGCTGTTGCCAGCTTTATAGTGTGGTCAGGTTTAAGCACTGATGACTCTCACAGATGTTTGGGTCCAAAACCTCAATGGTTGTAGAGATACATCTTCAAATGAGACTTGCCACAAGCCGTTGGGTACCTTCAGGACATGATGGCAAACATGCAAGGAAACTTTTGTAAAGATATGTTGCTGCAATACTTGATAAACGGAACTGAAAGGGATGCATTTGATTAATAGTGCTGTCAATCAATAAAACAAAATTAACTAATTAATCTCACAACTTTTTGGAATTATTCTTTCATTCATTTTCCAACCCGCTTATTCAATTTCTAGGTCACGGGGTCTGCCATCTCCAGCGCACATTGTACAAGGGGCAGGGGTACACCCTGGACAGGTCGCCAGTCCATCTCATTATTAGCAATTAAAAGACTGAAACTTTTTGGATATGTAAATGTAAATAATTAATGTAAACTCAAGGCAACAAAACTAGCTTTAGTTTATAAGAAAGATTTTCTCATGTAAATGTCATACCAGAAATAAACCATCAATATTCTCCAAATTAACTGTTGGCTTCAAAGCCATATTTATCATAGTCTTTTTATTACAGTTTTTTGATCACGAAAACAAGTAATATAAACACAAAAGACCATTTGCTTATAAAAACATAAGACCTGTTCAAAGGAGGAGGAGTAAACTAAACTAAATGGATGACCAGGCTTTAGTCACATCGTCTCGTTGCCGGCACCAGTAAGTGCGGGAATACACAGGATAACACAAAATAGCTGTGGATTAATGAAACTAAAATGGAAAGCCAGACAGGAAGACACGGTGAGCCGGGAGACAGAATGAGCGATCATGTGACAGAACTCCAATCACATGACCAAGGCGAAGTAATTGCATGGGGAAAACTATGAAATGGGCAGAAAATAGTGGCATTAATATAACTGACTGTGACAAAAAGTCCTCCCCATACTTCTTGCAACCCCCCCCCCCCCCAAAAAAAAGTTAACTTTTTAACATGTTACACACTCCAAATTAATCACACTATTAAGTGAAAAATCAATTTATCACCAAGCTCTAACTTAGTCCAAACTACAACCAACAGACTTTAAAGTGTATAGCACTATTTTTATTCATTCAAGAAACCATCAAAGCATCAAAGAAAAAATACTATTCTATATACTTTTCAGATTGTATAATTTTACAATTGATCCAATATAAAAAATGATGTTGGTAATGAATACATTAATTGTAAATTTCTAGAAAGTGTCTGTTCTGAAAATTTCGATTAACCTTCTCATTACAGTCACGGCTGTCGGCAGATTTCAACTCTTCCCTTATCTTATCTTAAACAGCACGTCATACACCTCATCAGTGCAGCAACAATCAGTGCTCACATCATGCTCTGAAATGTCTTCCTCTGCTCGGATCCTCATGTTTCTGCCTAGATGACAGCAATCCGCACCAGTCAAAGCTCTAGTGGCTGACATTAATGGTGGAAACGAGTGCCAGAGAGATGGAGGTGAAAGTTTCTCTTGCACATGGTTCGTTTCCATTACATACAAGGAGTAAAAGAAGAAGGAAAGAAAGAAAGAGGAAGATTTTTTTCTTTTTTAAGCATCCAGGCCTTCCTCCATCACCTCCTCATCCTCTCTCCAACATCTCGTCCCTTTTTCACCCACTGCTTCATTTTGAAGGGGATAATGAAAAATGGAGGAACCGGGTCAGGATATATTTAGGATTCTCATTTAAGGTACACTATATAGATTTTTTTAGGGAACATTTTTAATATGCATCACCTAAAATCTACGAGTACTTCCCAATTTTTTCGTCAATACGTGATAAAGAAAAATGGAACTGACTGCCCACACAAACACCTCTCTCCACTGAAATCCAATAATCTCGAAGACCAGCACAAGCAATAAAACACATGGCACAGAGGAGCTTCTCAACAACAAAACCTGTGACCCAGCCGAACACTTTCACCATCGACATTGGGACCCTGGGGGGTATGGGTTTTTATCTAAAAAACTGGAGAAAGGGTTCCCATTTCTACAGGTTCCTGACTCATTTACAAACTTAGATAAATTTGCTTAGACTGTAAAAAGAGTGGAAGAATCAAGAGATATAGAGTGGATGCCTTTTGTGCAGATGTTTTTACTTTATTTGAACCAGGAACAATAACTTTCCCCACAGTCCTAGTCTGTGCTCATTGACCGTGAAGTTTGGAGGATGACAAATGTCTGTGCTCTTCGGAGGAGATGATTTTTGGACAGAGGGAACTAAGGAATGATTATATTGTCTCCTTTCACCCAGGGCAGCTCGAGGACAAGTGTGAAGTGACATATAGCCTGTGTTTGTCAAATATTAATTGTCACTTTAGCAACACTTCCTCTTTTAAGCCACATGTCCCCCCATTCCTGTCCAAGACTGTGTAAACCCTTTCCCAAACCAATTCTGCAAATGTTCTTAGGAACAGGTTCTGGGAACTGAAAAGTTGGTTTCACACATGCAAAAAATATCAGGGCCAAGAAACCCTGTGTGAAAAGTTCCTCTAGTTTTGATCACATAAGGTTCCTATCTGTAATATATGTTCAGCCAGGTTCACTCAATTCCCTGTTCAAAGTATTTTGTATATTGAAATAAGACAACTTCAGGTGAATACACTGAAACTTCCTTACGCCAAGGCCATTTGGAAAGAAGTGTTGCATGGCAGGTGCATTTTTATTGGCTGATTTGATCTAAAGTGCTTGTACTCTGGATTGATCAGAGATGCTTCGTGAGAAAAGCAGAAGCGATGGATGGTTTTTCAGCAAAATTAGGCCTCAGCTCAAGTTTCTAGGGAGCCGCCAGCAGACAAAAGTAAATGAATAATTTAAATTTTATTAAATTTCTGTCGTGTTTTAACATGTCATGTTATAGAGTTTATTTGGTGACCCAGATAAAGTAAAAAGCAGAGATTGAACTTTTACTGCTGAGTAGGAATTCCTTATAAAGGCCTTTACACACCTATGCATCTGCAGCACGGCAGTGGCTGAACTGCAGCAGCTGCATTGTCAGCTTTGTGCGTCAATTCTCCTGAAAACTAGATGCTGCTTATAGACCATAAACTTAAGCATGGGCTGAAAATCGAACGTAATACGCTGACTAGCTTAGCACATAGCGTTGTTGTTTGCGCATGAACGATGACGTAAAGGTCAAAAATCAGTTGTCATCTGACTGGTTGACCTGTACATCGATCAAGTGATGGGATGGGTGATCGGCTGATATTGTTTCAATTTCACGCCGCGATCGACCAGTAGCACCTCTGTGATCGATTAGTAATTAAAAGTAAAGTAATTAGCACCCCTGTCCTAGATGATATATCCTAGTAGCGCCACAATACATATTATGATATTTTGCCTCATCTCTTGATATATTTTTAAATCACTACTCATAACTAGTTATTTCATTGTTAATATCACACATCAGATAACTGTTTCCTATAAAGAGCATATGAAAGTCAAAAATGAGAACTAGAAAGTAAAAATGCTTATTTTTTATAACAATAGCCTATTCCAAGTTAACAACCCCCTCTATTTATGTGCAGCAGCTTAACTGTTTTCATTGTGACGACACCAAGGGTGAATGTGAAAGCATCTAGAGGTGAGACTCACGCGTCCACGTCTGCCAGGAGCTCCAGCTTGCTGGGGAAGATCTCTGACAAGAGCACACGTGTGAAGCGACGGCCCAAAGACATCAACTGAGCCTCTAAGAGCTGAAAAGGGTTGGGGGGGGGGGGATCGGGAGAAAAAAAAGGAAGAGCTGAATACTGATGGCTACACAGATTTACATAAAGCCGGTGCTGAAGTAGCTCAAGGTCAGTGTGTGAGAAACGAACAAAAGTCACAAAAACGATTTGTTTCCAAGTGCGCTACCCTTCTCCCTAACGAGAAGTCCACAGAGGAGCGGAATGTGTGTAAAACATAAATACCACGTGAAGCTCTGAGAAACAGCATCAGTTTAAATACTAAAATGTGAAATACACAAAACTCTCGATAGTAAGGTACACATATAGTTGAATGCTAAAGTATTGACCTCCTGGGAAACTGTGATGTTTAACTGAAAGAACTGTCTCTGTTGACACGTCAAATTCAGAGATGACCAAGTCCTTCACGATCCCTTTGGCAGTTGCTCTTGGAACTTTAGACTTTTTCTTTCCAGCGGCTTTGAAATAGTTACTGCTCATCTTGCTCAAAATTGTAAATGTAAAAAAGTAGCACAAAATGCTTTAGAACCACAGGAATAGAACCTCAGGTATTCTGAGCATAAAAATAAACTATACCAGGGGTCACCAACCCGGTGCCCGCGGGCATCTTGTCGCCCGCGAGGACCACATGAGTCGCCCGCCACGTGTTCTAAAAATAGCTCAAATAGCGCCACTTTCCAGTGAGCTGAATCTAATTTAATATGATTGCTATTCTTGTTTAAATGACACTTGCACGTGAGCTTGATTTGATAATATATAAATAAAAAAAAAAAATATATATGTGAACTACGACCGGGGAGAGTTGAAAGGTCACATGATGCGCTACGACGAAACAATTACGGTAAGCAGCGCAGCGAAAATGAGACGACTGACTCATAAAAAGATCATTTAATATTCGCGACGAATGCGAGGTAAAGTTTTTTTATTTTTACCTCTGTGGAAGAAGCATATGTTTATCTCATCTGCGCGACGACTGTGGCAGTGGTGGCCAACGTGGAGAGACATTTCACAACACCTTTCATCTCAAAACTCACTCAACATACTGGTAAACCGCACGCAATGCCAGGCTTCCCAATAACTGAAACAAACCGATACCAGATTTGGTTTCCAGTTCATGTTTATTTCATTGCATTTGTAAAATGTAAAAATTGTGTGTTAAAATGTTAACAATGACAAAAAAAATGATCTTAGCTCACTTTTTGTATTTATATGATTTATTATTTGTACATTGGACATTGTGATTTCCTTGGACTCTTGTAGAAGTGATCATTTTGAAGTGTTTTTAACTTACGTATATTTTTTTTTTTCAATTTAAATAACAATTGCACTAAGACAAATCATAAATATAAAGTGTTGCATATAAATATTTATTTGTTTACTACCTTGTTAATTAATTTAATTCATATTCAGTGTGATCAGTGTCTTTGCAGAGATGAATATCCATAATTATTAATAAATTCAGAAGAGGGTAACAAAGTGGTAGCCCTTTGCATTAATCAGAACCCAGGATGTAGCTCTCGGTTTCAAAAAAGTTGGTGACCCCTGAACTATACATATCTGCGTACATATACTATTTACATATATCTGCACAGAAATAATATATACAACTATTTACATCTCTCATATTTTAGTCTATCTCCTTCTGTTTTAAATGCAAAAAGAATTATTGCCCAATCTTATGCGGTTCCAGTTTTAAAGCCATTTAAAAATTGATCAGGTTAATCATGGAAATTAGGTTAAAATATGAATGAAAGAATAAAGCACAACGACTGGTTCCTCATAGCCTCCTCTTATGACAGAGAAAATGAAACTCAATTCCTCAATATGATGAACCTATGATTCACAGCTATAAGCTAGCTAAAAATACAGTGTTTGGGCAGGAGTTTTGTTTTCCCGAATTATGCGAACTGGTGGTGGGAGGGGCATAGTACGTTTGTATGTCACAATGTACTAGCTAAAGATTTGTTTAAATGATGACTTTTTCATGAAATATAATTACTTGATACACAAAGCATGTTCACGGATGATACACAGGATGTAATCAATATAATATTTTGTTATTTACATGCGATGAACATAATTTCTTTTGTTCATGATTTCTGACTTCCTGTTTGAAAAGAAATTTCTCAGGAAGTCATGTGTCTTTGTCCTATCAAGCTTCTATGACTCATCTGTATTTTATCCTATGAGAAGACGCTGCATAATAATTATCAATGACTCCCGACTCTTCCGTTCAGATCCGGTCAAGTTTCAAGATCACCCACTAGTTTGGAGTTCAAAATGGGTCGCAAGTGTTTATTTCTGTGGTGCCAAGGTGCTGAGGTGCTGCATGGCTTCCCCGTGATGAAGTCAGAGCTAAACTCTGGCTTTGAGTAGTTGATTAGCTATCAACAACCGACACATCAAAATTTTGGATTTGAAGCAAGCATTTTCCTTGAGAAAGCTATGAATGGTTGACCTGGAGATTGCAAATCAGCACAGTTTGCAATGCGGTTACAATTGGGGTTACAGTCCCACTTCAGTGCAGGTGTGTGTGCCTTTTGCCTCTGGCAGATGAGACCTGAAATAGGCGTCGCTCATAGCCCTCGGCTTATGGCCCAATCACTGGTGAAAAAAAAATGTGAAGGCCATAAGAGCACTGTGGTCCTATTTAGAAGATCTAGTCTCTCACTTCAGGTCTAATCCTTGGTACTTTACAATTCAAAAGAAGTTAAAAGGTATTATATCCACACACAATTTCCATCTCATTATGAAATTCCGTAATTCCATAATTAAGCATTCTGTGCAAAGAATTGGCTTTTAACTCAGTATCAGAAGGTATGTGATGTGCCAAATGCACAATAAAATTAGTGTACACATTGAAATATGTTGTAAAGCACGACATTTGTTTGTTAATTAATCATCATTGCTAATGGTTCACTCCCTTGTGACAGAAAAGAAGAGTGTATAATTTTGCTTGCTTTTGTGTAAAGCAATAAAATACCACACTGTTCCCAGACCCTTTGAAGCGTGAAGCCCAATGGACCATAAATGTGAGCAGAGAACCTGTGGACAACAGTGAGCAGATATTCAGGTGAACGAGTGGCTTCAAAAGGGAATAGTTGGGGAAGAAGACAATGCTTTTCTTAGCTTGCCAGGTTAACCTTGAACGGGTCAAAACTTGCAAAGCTTTTAGTGGAAAAATGCAGAGATTTATCAAACCTGGAGACCTTGGTAGTGTATCATCTACGCTAAAAAGGATCAGCCAGATTTGCTTAATTTAGCACAGTTTAATATGTATAACATAGCCTTGACAGAAATCCTGACCCTTTCACACCGTAACCCACTAGTTGTGAACCACCGAAGCAAACACCCCAATAGCAAGGACACGTGATTCTGAGATAAACTTTCAGCAAACATTTTGAATTCCAGATTCACCATCTACTAACTGCTGGATTCCTTTCACACACATTCTCTTTGCAGAGTAATAAGAAAAACATCAGATGAGGAGAAATAAATGCGCAGAGAACAACACATCAAAGCTGAAATATACAAAAAAAGCACAATAAAAAGAAGAGAGTGCAATAACATGTTCCTAACAAAACCATTGATTAACGCCTCCGGTGAACCCTAACAAATGAGGGGTTGTGAAAGTAACTGTGTTACAGCAAGAAAGAACTCAGCGCCTCTGAAAAGATAATGGACTTACTTCTAAAATTTTGGGGTTGCCTTGACGACCAAGGGTTCCAAGGATGAGGCCCCAACTCTGGGCAGATCGGGCCCTTTCTATGGTCTTCAGTCTGGTGGCTCGCATGGCCTCATGGTCGTAATATTCTCGAGAAAACACTTTACTGTATGGATCATATCTGGAAATACAAAGAAGCAATCTTAAGAAACATAATCCATTTAAAACGTTTTAGTGCTCAAAACTTTTCATGATGATAACAGAATTCATTCACATGGTGAAATCTTAAAACTAACCTGAAACCCAATTCGATGTTGAGATCAGTGGTGGCCATTCAAGCACTTCCTGTAAGTTTGGCTGCATGTTTAGGGTCATTAATTTGAGCCAATCATCTGGTTCCCTGATGGATAAGTATCTGCTTGTATTTTTCAGCATTGAGAACAATTTGAATTTTGACCGAATCTCAAACTCCATGCAGCCCCAAATGTTCAATGAACATTCACCATGCTTCACTGTTGCCGGTGTTCCATAATTTCTTTCTACCCATGAAAACATCTGCTCATTGCGCATGCCTGCACACATGCAGCCCAATGATTTTTCATCAACATTACGCTAAGAAAAAAATATGTATTTTTCTTCTTAATTAGTTGCCCTATACGCTTCATTGTCGATTGCAAAATTCCCTTTGTTGTTTTGATTTTTACAAATGTTTCCAATAAAAATTCTGTAAATAGTCAATTTAATTAATCTATGTTAAGTTTAGGGTTTGTATTAACATTTAAATATACATGGCATGTATATGTTTGATTCATAACTTTTTTTTACAATCCTTCATTAGTGTTTTATACGTTCAATGTTAGCAAAGGGTAGAAAATTCTCATTTTCATTCTCATGGGTGGACAATTCTCAACTTAGAATAAAACTTTGCTAGAGCAAATTGTAAAGCAGAAAAAACGTCTAACGGTTAAACTAGGCATAGCAAGCTGTGGAAGTGACTCACTACAAGCTATTCATCTTTGGGTGTTTGCAGAAAGTGGGGAAAGCAACAATTCCAGAACGGCGGAACGTTATGTTACTGCTTAATGTAACTTAACAACTAATAATACTAATAAATGATCTTTCACAGTTATCACAATGAAAAAAAGTAGCAGCAAAAAAAAAAACACACAAAAAAAAAACTGTTTTGCTGCTGAGAAGTTGCGCACCAGGTGTCAGTAGGACTGCTCACTTCTGACATCAGTGGTCAGTCGGTGAACTGCAGAAACGGTCTCTTCCTGTTACACGTCTTGAGAGAAAGTTGCCACTTGATATAAAAACACAGGACACCTCACTTTCAACTTGTACAGCAAAAATGGTAAAACCATGTGAAAGGGGTTCTTTTATTCCCTTTTTATTCTATCCGAAAAGGGTTAAATCAAAACAAGCAAAATATCTACTGTGAAAGAAAAAATTTGATTAATAAATAGTAAAATCTACATTAACAAATATGCCTACATTTCATTTAAGTGAATTAATATTTTACTAAAATTAATCATTTTAGATTATCTTGTGACTCTGCAGTCCTCTCTGTTCATGGAGTTAATTGTTAAGGTGTCGTTGATAAAAAAAAAAAAGTGATGATCCTTGATGTTGGCCTGTTATAGGGAACAAAAATAGAAATTTTGACGATATTTCACCATCTTCCTTTATGAAATACATTTCTATGAAGTTCAAAACTTAGAACAAAATGGTTTCTCATCTTGTTTCTGACGGAGATAAGAATTGACCATTCATCTGACTAATAAGGACTTGGCAACTGGCCAATTTGTATTATTTAAAGATACTTTTATTCTGAAAAATGAGAGATTGCAGCCCCAAAACCACAGAACAACTGCTAAATTTTCCCTCAGGCCTTAGGGGGTTAACCATGAATTATGGTGTCAAACATCCATAACACAAGTTAATGACTTTGGAGAATTACACCTGTGTATTTAGTAATTAATCTGCATTCATTAGCCAAAAATGCACATGCTTTGGCAAGTCGACAAAAGCCATTGTATTGAATACAAACAATCTGATTTACCTGAAGGCTGGTATCTCTGGGTTGGCAATCATGATGGATTCCAAGTGAAACCTTCCATCCCCGAGGTATCTATCATCAGAAGCATAATTTGTGTTAATGTCACTCTGGCTGAGGAGAAAGAACAAAATGGCTGACTTTCTCTAAAACAACCAGTGTGTCTTGACCTAGACAACTGGCAAACCAGATCAGCATCCCCCCAGTCAAAACATTCATCAAGCTATACCCAGTTAAACCTAGGAATCTGCAGAGAGCAACATTGCAGAACTTAGTTAAATAAACCTGCATCCTATAAAGGGGTCAAAACACGGACAGCATGTAAACACAACTTGACACAATGATTATCCTCTGCTGTGCTGACAGGAGAAAACCTGCCATGGATACATGTAGTATAGATTAACCTGGCAAAGCTGATGGACACCCCGGGGAATACAGACAGTATTAGAAAGGCTAATTAAGATACATTTATGAAGCTCTACAGAACATACTGTGGGAGGGATCCCCCTGGGTCCAATGGAGCAAAGGCTACAACAGCCATCCTTCACTTTCACACACATATTGGCAGAATCTCACTGGTGCTCATTCTTCTTGTGCCTGAAACATTCTCGCTGTTTATTTACTTCCTCAAGTTGAGTTAATATAGCAGCTCTCAGGCTGTGGCCATGAGATTTGTATAAAGATACACTTAAAGATAGCATTAAACAGGCCAGTCAAGTACACTAACTTTGCTCATTAGGACTTATTTCTTCACCAGAAGTGATGTTTGCTTTGGGTTATCATCAAGGAGTAATACAAAATGTTGACCAAAACCAGGTTTTCTTGGATACTGAGGTTGTCTTCCAAAATCTTATAGTCTTCCCATTTCATGTTGCCTAACAAGATTCCCAGTAAATATCAAAAAGCCTCAGATTCTTAAGGAATCATAAAAACATGTAAAATGTCGGTTAGTGCAAAGGTAAATGTAACAATCAGATTTTTTGATAATGAGAAATGGTTTTATTGCCACATTCAGACGACCGTGGAACACCAAACTACCCGTGCAGAGATACCCACATATTAAAATTAACATTTGTTCTGGTCTCTCTCTCGCACACTCTAGGGTAAGTAACTAAGCTTCAACAGAGGGAAACACACTGAATTTGTACATGCCTTTTGTTTGACAACTACTGCATATGATTGATTACATTCTGACTGTTAACAATGATCACCAGACACCGTAAATAGGAAAGATGAGAAGCATCTGAGCAATGCAGCACTTCTTCGCTGCTCTCTAAACACTTTGGACTTGGACCTGTCCACACATACTCAGTTATTTTGAAAACAAGTATTGTTCTGCGTGGCCACACTGTCCTTCCACACGTAACCGAAGCAACATTTTCAAGTAACGTACATTTTTTAAAATGGCAGCCAAGGTGAATCCTCCGCACATTCCACATGCAAATTTCTGGACATTAATCATTTTGTGGCTAAAGGTTTATTAGAACCTGATACGTTCGGCTGATTTTGTGTCTATCAGTCCAACTTTGGAGAGAGACCAACAGATCTCAGACTCCACAAATCAGGCTTTTGCACAATAAAATTTTTTCTATGAAAAGTATTTTTTCTAAAAGTATTTTCTATGAAAACAAACCAGCTCTCCTAGTTTAGCGATTCTGGAAAAGATTGCCGTCTCGCTGACTTACTATGGGAAGGCGAGTTAAACCAAACCCGAGGAACCTGTGAGGTTATACAAAAAGTATTTGGAAAGACTGTGGCATAAAGATTTAAACTAAAAGTAATCTCTAGAGCCAAGGCTCTATTCTACCTCCACTGCGTATCTCTCAGAGCCCGACTCAATTTGTGGGTTCCAATGGGCCCTGTTGGGTTTGGGCAAAGATATTCAGCTTTAGCTTATAGGATGCACTGGATGACATGTTCAGGTTTCCTGCTTGATAACCAAACAGAGACGTTGGTGTTTGTGCACATGCAGTGCTGAATAATCATTTTAAAAACACAATGAATTGACATCGACCTATTGGTTTGATCGAGTCATTACATTCTTTCTGGATACGTTTTTTTTAAACAGACGTGTGGACGCTGATTTTTGGTACACGGAGCATGACAAAACTGAGCATGTGTAGACAAGGCCTTTATCTCACAAAAATTTTTATTCACACATCTTTTCATGCGAACCTGCTTTCTGACATCTCATAGAATTTGTGACCAACCACGCCCCTTTCCTTTGGGTTTTTTAAAACAGAGATCTTGTGAGAAGGGTTGTCTCAAAATAAACATGTTTTGAATAAACAAAATTAAACACCAAAGATTTGGTGTCTTTTACAATTACCGTATTTTTCGGCTCATGAGACTTACCGGCACATAAGACGCACCCAATTTTAAAAGAGGAAGATCTAGAAAAAAAGATTCTGAACCAAATACTTTTGTAAAATGTTTTATATCAACTGTGTAAAAGTTAACAACCAAACATGTAACATGAACAGACAGTAAACAGTAAAAGTAACAAAAAAAAGGCTGTAATGTTTTTCTTTGCCCCCACTCATCATTCTAAAGTCCACCATTCGTTATCACCATCACTGTTCCAGTGCAACATTGCCCCCACATTAGTAATACCGTAATAGCCAGTAAAATTGTCACTACATTACTAATAACAGCTAGTAACATTGTCACTACATTACTAATAATAGCTAGAAAGATTGCCCCCACATTAGTAATAATACAGTGGTTCGCAAACTTTTTTAGTTGAGCCCCCTTTTAAACCTTTAAAAGAATCTGGGCACCCCCAGATGTAAAATAATAATTATTTAATAATTAATTAATAATTATTTTAATGTAAAATAAATGTAACTACTCCTTAATGTTAAATAACTCATTATTTATAGTTTATTTAAGTGACAATTCGGTTGCATGGTGTTAAGATATGATCCTTATGCGCTCTTACCTGGTTAAGAACACTACCCAATTGCAGAGCACGTTTACGTTTGTTATCTCGTATGTACATGTGTGAGATGTACCGCTGAGAGATGATTTGAGTTTGAGTTTATTAAAGAAGAGTTTCAGTCATTGAGAGCGTTTTGTTTTCCTCACGCGAGCAAGAGAGAGAGAGAGAGAGAGAGAGAGAGAGAGAGCGCTCATCTATGCACCTGACGTCAACACATGGAAACAATTGTATGCTTGTTGTTCTAATATAAATCCTTTTGATTTTTGTCAGTTTATGAAAACCCACATAACTCCATTAATGAAGGATCAAACTGTCCAAGTTTGTGAAACTGTCCAAGTGAATGCTTAGCGGAAAAAACCCCCTCACAGACTGAAGACGATGCAGATCGTTCATCATCTTATCGTCAGGCTCAAAAACATCGCAGATAAATAAACTATTAGCTGTGCCCATTTCACATCTTGAAATGTATTTTAGCGTGAGAAATCGGGTTTGTAGCGTGAGAGATCACTCAAATGCATTGAATGTGTGAGAAACGGCAGCTGAGCTCTATAGTTTCGCTCATGAGTATGGATGCGGAAGCCAAAGGCATTGTTTTTTCCCCCGTTTTCGTTACGACCGCGCTATGGCAGAGATGGGCGATGACGTCAGCGCGCAGCGCTGGGTGTACAAATATGGCCGCGGCTTCGGCCTAGCTCCGGAGCTCTTACGCCTCTCATACGGCCGTGACCGGACTTCGCGGCGCTCTGCATTCGGTCTATAAGACGCACCAACTTTTCCCCCTCAGTTTTGGTGAAGAAAAAGCGTCTTATGAGCCAAATAATACGGTATGTGTGGACAACATGTAGAAAAAAATGACGGATTGAAATTGGAAATGGCTCAAGTTCAGTTCTTACATTTCCTACTTGCACCACCAGTCCTTTAATGCTTTGTTTCGTTTATTATGTCTTTAGCAATGGGACAGAGCTTATGCTTATTTTATTAGAAATCCTAAGCAGAACCCACAGCATGTAGCCCTGCAGTGTAGGCTAAGTTTTATTAAATAGTGAGTGCTTTATAATACGCCTCACTCAACAAAGTCTATATAAAGGTGCCAATCGGCCACAGACCCTTGTAATTTTCATCACAAAGCTACAATAATCTTCTCAGTGGGACTTTGTTCAAACCCCCGGCCAACACATTACTTCTTATGAGAATCTCAGGCTCTGTATAAGCTTAATTAGCTGTTAATTATATGGTGGCCATTCAACTTTGCAATATAACATCCCATTACTACACTGTAGGTGTCAGGGAAAGTTTTAAATTCAAACGCCAAGGGTGAGGGCAAAAGTAAATGATGGATGAAAATGTCTATTTGCATAATAGCCATGTCATTTTGGGGGTCAGTGACAAGGCCACATTTGTATGGCTAGGGTTGACAGGATGTTGATGAAGAGGTTATGCGTGAAAATAAAAAAAATCCAGACAATTCGATTCCCTCTGCGTTTTATCGTGTTTACAAACTCACTAGGTCATCAAAACACATCACATGATGTATTAAGAAACAGCAAAAACACAGTCACGCTCTCTTCATACAAATATGCAGACAGGAGGCTTCCTCTATCTCACAGGAGCAGAGACTGCTGCTTGCGGCTGCTGTGTGATACAGAGAGTAATAGATCACACAAACACAACCACCTGCAACTCGATGTCTCTTTTATGTTACAAAATCACTTGACATGCTCCTCATTAGAGGCACCACGAAGCTACATTTGCACACCATTTAACTTGCATCACGGGAGCAACCAATTTTCAGTAGGTGACAATGCTTCCTGATATTTGAGCATTGGACTGGTTTGTCTGTAATATGACTTTTTGTGAATTACTGTAATACATTTGATGTAAAAGATATATATTTTTTCACAATATAACTGTTACAATAAAGTAAACCTATATTCCCGGGGTTGCTCTCTGTAAATAGTAAACTTCAAATAATTGTTGTTCTTAAATAATCCCCTAAACACTGCTCTAACATTTCTTCTTATGGGCGCACTAACTTTTGTTGCCAATAGTATGCACTATATGTTGAGTTTTTTTTTTTTTTTTGCAAATGCTGTTACATAGGTTGTGTTTTACATAGGTGAGTATTTTCACATAAAAATATATCATGAATATTCACTTCTATGAAATAAATGTATGTCCTGGATGTTTCTTAGTCAATGAGCATATGTTTCATTTTGTGGACCTTTACCATGAAAAAATCGTCAGGGTTTTGTACATACCAGTTAATACAATTGTTACAAAATAAAAATACAAATATATAGATTTAATTATTTTCAGGTTAAATTCTTTAGCAGAGCAAATTTAAAAAAAATGCAGAAGAACAAAGTTAATTTGAAAATATTTCAGTACTTGCTTATTTTTCTTTCTAATTACTCAATTATGCACTAATGATTTGCACTAATCCATAGTACTATGCCTGGCTTCTGTCATCCCTTGCCATTTTATGAAAACCTGTAGTGGATTTCAAATGTCTAGACACTCATGAGGCTCACAGTATCAAGAGCCAAGTGCTTCAGGGCTATGCAGCTGTAAGCACAGAGCCAAGAGAGGTTAGCTCAGGACACTCAGAAGTAGAGACCATATATGGGCTGTATCCTGCCCTATCCTGACCTGTTCAAAGAGCATAAAAGATGCTGATGACTGTGAATTGGGGCAGTTGAACAACGAGACACAAGGAATCCATGTTCGAGATTTTCAGGCTGGGGAGTTAGTCTTTGACTGCCTTGGCCTTTTGGAAATTAATTTAAATTCTCGAGATGGAACAGCAGATCTTCCGTCACAAACTTCTGTAAACTCTTTTAAAAGCAAGATGGATAGTTTATCCAAATAAATTTTGAGAACAGACCAGCATACAACACCCCCCCCCCCCTCAAGAATTGTAGCATGTTTTACTAGTGGGGAGTCGCTATAAGAGTTGGAAGGTGTTTGTTTTGGTCACTTTAAATGTAAACACTGACAAAATTCAAAAGTTTATCTTACATGACTGCATTCACATTCTTATCTAGTCGAGGTGAGGTGCAGCCCAGGATTTCGCCTGGAGAGAGTGGCCGACACTGAGGAACCAGCACCTCATAATCAGGCTTCAGAGCTGCGCTGGCCGCCTGAGAAGAGAACAGACAGACAAAAAAAACTACTTTTCCATCAACGTTTCACCAAAAGACAACTAAAATCTTGCTAAAGTTATTCTTGGGTTGAACATACATGTATTTTAACAACACAAAATCAAAACATTTCAGAGACAGGAAGCAGAAGAGATGGACACAACCTTAAAAAACATTGTGTCTTCCCTGCCTGAACAATTTCAGATTATCTTATCTATGGATTTGTATAGTTTAAAAAGGTGTGTGGAAGGGATGTGGAGTTGGGAACATTGATATCTCGTGTACATGTTTATACAGCATTCTTTGCGTGATTATAAATTTGGATTGAGAGTCATTAGGTCTGGTAATGTTTCTCGCTCTGTATTGAGCACATGGCTGTTTGTTAACATTGAGCGTGTGCTCTCTCATAAGGGTCGTTCATAAACTCTTATCTTGTCTTTTGTCACCCGTTCTGTTAATTGGTTTACCTTTCTGCGGTCCTCTAGTTGGTGTCGCCTATCTATGTAGAATCATATTGTACTAATTGTCTTGTTTTGTTCAGTTACTGCCCTTTATGAGCTACTGAGGTGGTAAATATATGCGGTCTATGTTTAATCCAGTTTATATTCCTAAATATTGTGTTAGTTAATTAAACTTTTTTACATTTTCCTTACTGTACACTTTATAAATAAACTAGAGGGAGTTTTTGTACAAACTTTGATGTTGGCTTGTAAAAGTGGCCTTTAAAAGCATTTTGCTTTTGACATGGTAGAATTTTTTGTTGCTATGGAGGTGTCTGTGACATTATGCCAAGTATGCCAAAATGAGTAATATAAACCAACTCCCATGTTTCTATGATTTTCCTTAGCTGAGATATGCCAAATTGATCACTATGGTAGACAGTCAGGTTACTATAGAGGTGTCCGTGACGAAAAAGGTTTCCTTTGTAAGTCATATAAACCAACCTATTTATTTTTATCATTTACCAAAGCTGAGAAAAGTCCAGAAAATAGGTTGCTAGGGTAAACAACTTGGTTGCTAGGGAGCTGTCAGTGATGTCATACAAAAGAAAATTTGTTACTTTTATTAACATCGACAAAGCCCCAACATCTCTTGACTGTATTTTCCACTTTTCCCATTTATTTCAAATTAACACTATAAGGCAATGGTAAATATTGAGCCTCGGGTTCCATTACTTTTCCACAGTGGTTGGTGTGATGTTGCACAGACTGATAACCTCCACATATGTGGTCTGTTGAAGTGTCTATGAGGTTCTCAGTTTGAGTTACACTTTAACAAAGTTTTACCCCCATGTTAAGTCAATGGAAAGTTTCTCAGAGTTGTCAGATTCCTCAAAATTGCTTTAATGGTACCAGCCTGAAAAGTTATAGCAACCCGAGTCAGACCAGTTTGGCAAGCCAGCATGATATTTAAAAATTAGTATTAATATTTAAATATGGCTGTTTCAGTGAACGTTTTCAATACCACCTATAACCAGAAAGAAATTCAAATTATAACTTCCCAAAAATGTTACACTAATGTGCTGGGGGTGCAACAATAAAGTGCAGATATAGTTTTGATGGTCATGAAGAAACAAAAAAACATACAAATCTCCACCCATCTGACCTTAAACATCCTCGCAAGCATGCAAACGGGCTACTACCACCACAGTTTCAAGATGGAAACATTTTCAAACTGTACTAAAAAACAGCAGCAGCAAGAGGCAGATCACAACGGGGATGAATCATTCAAGTACGTAATAATGGGGTGCTGAGAACAGCGTGATTCCTTGAGTTGAGCAGTTCCAAATAACTTTAACTGCATTCTACACCCACTTTCAAAACAGGCACCATTAGCAGAGCAAACACGCTTGCAGTGAATCTCAAAAACCTGAGGTAAAACAGTGAGAAATAATAAAAAACGATTCAGAGAACATCTTTAACCGTAAGGAAGGGTCATCATTGAGGGAAAAGCATAAGTCATAGGTCACCTGCAAAGCAGCCACAAACTGGATGGTGCTGACGAGCGCAAGCGAGTGGCCAGGGGGGAAGTTGAACCGTAGTGTGTCTAGGAAGTGGGCAGTGTCGATCTGAATGTCCACAAACACATACAGCATCTTGATGCCCTCGGTTGCATCTATAGGGACTGAAGACACAAACAACGTTAGCATTCTTCAGTTTGCTCCATGTACATTGTTAGGCTATCTTTCTCTTTCTTTTATTTGAAAAGTTAAGATAAAGTAATTTTTTTATAATATTATTGTTATTGTGACTGGCTTTAGAACAAATACTAGCCATATTTTATTTACGCGCAAAACTGGAATATTGCATAAATTATCTGCCAATAAAGTGTTTCAATCCAAAGAGGCCAAGAAAACAAAACCATCACTTCCTGATAAACTGGCATCAAATATCAAAAGAAAAATGTAAGTTGCTGGCTCAATAAAAGGCCTTTTTTTGTATATAATAGCTTACTTGCATCTTAGAACACGTAGACGAAGATAGACGGGGTCATGTCCTCTTGCTTTTGGAGGCAGGAGAACTTAGCCGGTCAAGAGAACTCTGAGAGATGATCATCCCGAACCATGACAGGAATTTTAGAATGACCAAAACAACATTTAAGATTGTTGTGTAATTAAATTTCCATTGGTTAGTCCAGTAATGCCACCTCACAACACATTGCCATTGTGCTTTATAAACTTGCTACATGAACCAAATACAGAGTTGTGGGGATATACTCAGGAAATGGACTTCCATCATAGTTTATTCCTACTCTGTTGTGTGCCTACAATTTTAAAAATGTATAAATAGCTTGGCAATTAGATTTAGGGTTTTATTTTTCAAATTTTCAAAAGGTGGATGGAAACGGAGCTATTGTTCCCACAGTGAAGCATGGTGGTGGGAATGCAATGCTCTGGGGATGTGAATTTGATACAAAAACACCTTGACTTTTTCAACATGAACATTGAAAAAAAAGCATGCATCACTTCTGGTGTATAAATGCTTCCAAATGACTAGCGTGAGTGCACGTGACTGACTTGAACCCAATAAAGAAATCCATGGGGTACTAAAATCCTGAGTTTGTGCCAGAAGGCAAACAAATTGGAGGAGTTTGAGTAGGACAGGGAAAATTGATTAAGTATTGATTAGTAAGATCAGAGAGCTAAATATTTTAACCAGTGTTTTGACATTCTTGGATATATATTTATTTCTATCTGTATTACAAACACTACAATCCTCTTGAATGAGCTGATTTGTTTTAAACATTTTTTAAATAATTGAATCAATTTTTTTTTGGTGTACATAGATGTGCTTGAATGAAAATCAATTTAATCTTTAACGTAATATACCAACGCTAACCTGTTTCTGGAGAATGCACACGACATGCCTTCTGTCCCTAGTGTTTGCCATATATTATAGTCACAAAATCGACTCAACTTCTTGCTCTCCGACACGGATTACTGATTGATGTCGACCTATGGTGATGTCTATTGCACCGCGCCCATGTGACACGTATAGGTTTCGCTGCCGTTAGATTTACCTACCCAACAATAACATTGAACATATATCAACAACTAAATCACAAATAAATCAAACACATACGTTCCATGTACCGTATTTTTCGGCTCATAAGACGCACTTTTTCTTCCCCAAAACTGAGGGGGAAAAGTTGGTGCGTCTTATGAAGCGAATACAAACCGCCGCGAAGTCCGGTAACGGCCGTATGAGAGGTGTAAGAGCTCCGGAGCTAGGCCGAAGCCGCGGCCATATTTGTTTACCAAGCGCTGCGCGCTGACGTCATCGCCCATCTCTGCCATTGCGCGGACGTAACGAAAACGGGGGGAAAAACTACATTTCCCACAATCCATATCCGCATCCATACTTACGTCACGAGCGAAACTACAGAGATCAGCTCCTGTGTCTCACAACGTAAGTCTCTTGCACTTGAGTGATCTCTCACGCTACAAACCCGTTTTCTCACGCTAAAATACATTTCATGTTGTGAAATGGGCACAGCTCATAGTTTGTCTGCTATGTTTTTTGAGCCTGACGATAAGATGATGATCGATAAGCATCGTCTTCAGTCTGTGAGGGTTTTATTTCCACTAAGCATTCACTTGGACAGTTTCACAATCTTGGACAGTTTGATCCTTTGGAGTTATTTGGGTTTTCATAAGCTGACAAAAATGAAAAGGATTTATATTAGAACAAAAAGCATACGCTTGTTTCCAGCGCTCGCTCTCTCTCTCTCTCTCTCGCGCGCGCGGAGGTAAACAAAACGCTCTCAATGACTGAAACTCTTCTTTAATAAACTCAAACTCAAATCATCTCTCAACGGTACATCTCACACATGTACATACGAGATAACAAACGTAAGTAACATGTTCTGCAATTAGGGAGTGTTTGATTACAGGGGGGCTCGACTAACAAAGTTTGAGAACCACTGTATTATTACTAATGTGGGGGCAATGTTACTAGCTATTATTAGTAATTTAGTGACAATGTTACTGGCTATTATTAGTAATGTAGTGACAATGTTACTGGCTATTATTAGTAATGTAGTGACAATGTTACTAGCTATTATTAGTAATGTAGTGACAATGTTACTGGCTATTATTAGTAATGTAGTGAAAATGTTACTAGCTATTATTAGTAATGTAGTGACAATGTTACTAGCTATTATTAGTAATGTAGTGACAATGTTGCACTGGAACAGTGATGGTGATAATGAATGGTGGACTTTAGAGTGATGAGTGGGGGCAAAGAAAAACATTACAGCCTTTTTTTTGTTACTTTTACTGTTTACTGTCTGTTCATGTTACATGTTTGGCTGTTAACTTTTACACAGTTGATATAAAATATTTTACAACAGTATTTGGTTCAGAATCTTTTTTTTCTGGATTTTCCTCTTTAAAAATTGGGTGCGTCTTATGTGCCGGTGCGTCTTATGAGCCGAAAAATACGGTATGTTTAAAGTTTAATACAAGCCCTAAACTGACAGGAAATTAATAAAAATTAATAAAAGGTATTTGTACACACGTGCACAACTTGTCTGCAGTGTCATCAAGGGGGCTTTTAAGTGACACCCGGCCATTTTTTATTATTAATAAAATACCTGTACACATTGTATTTTGTGTTTAATTTAAAACAAAATAACAATTAGACCAAAACTTATGTTTTTATATTATTACAGCACTATTATTATTATATTATATTTGTTATCTGCAGATTGATCTTAAATTTTATAATCACAATTGTTTTTTTTTTTTGTGAAATTAAAAAAAATAAATAAATAAAATTAGGCCACATCACCCAACTCTAGATCATATATTACAATGTTTTAATATATAATATATGAAAAAAATGTACACATATGGGTTTCTCCAACAACTTTCCACCATTTAATAACAACTTCCACATAGAATACAGCGAACAAATGAAAACGAGAAAACCTGATTCCAACCACAACCTTATCTACAGATAACAGCTAGTGAAGAAAAGAGAAAAGTGCTCATAATTCCAATCATTTCAAACCCCATTTAAAAGACAGTAGAGTCGAAAAAGAGAGGCGTGCTTCACTCTTCCCGATTGTACATTATCATTTAGTGGTGATGGTCATAATTGCTGCTCTTCTTGTAGCATTCTCTTTAAAGCCCCTGCTCTAATGGCCATTCCACTGCTATTAGGCAAATGTCACCTATAGAACTCGAAACATGGAACGCATTTCGCTATGCTGGAACAGACGCAGCAAAGTAAAGCAACGGGAAGAGAAAGAGAGTCCATCCATCTCACTAAACACAGTAATATCAGCTGGGGTTTCAGTAAGGGCACAATGCTCTTTAGCTATGTGCAATAATGAAAAGTACTATATTTAAACACAAAACTCCAAACCTACTATTCTTGAATTCAGGGATATGCTTTGATTTGGCGGTTGAACATTTATCAACTCTATCAATAGGTGCAGCATGTGAAAAGCTATGGCTGCTGTTAAAAGCCAATCAGACCACACTTAAAAACGACATAGAAACCGTTTGGTCACTTTTAATTTTTTCTTCAAATGATTGGTTGCTTCGTTGCTAAGCAACCTTGAGCTGCACTTTCTGATACAACAGAAAACTTCAGCAATGGTTTCCACCAGCGTTGTGTTTCTTCTAAGAGTCTTTGAAAAATCATAAAGTTCAAGAAACTGCAGTGATTAGCTAAACCTCCATTTTCTGCAAAGCTGAACGTCATGGGGAATGTCAATACACTGTAAATAATACCTTGTAATTTTACCAAATATTTAGTCATGATATCTCCTGGTTGATAATACCATGCGGATTGAAATTTAAGACCAGTTAAATAGGAAAGATCATATCAGGCAGCTCTCATCCATCACTCTCCTTTACCACATCCAAAATCCAGATGGGTGCTTCTCCACCAGCTGACCTTGGGTCATCCTAAGCCCCCCCACCCCCACCCCCCTTCAAATTTTGGCACTTGATTAATTTTATTATGAATCCTTGCTACTATCGTTCTGATGGGGATAGTAAACGTGTAGAAAACTATGGAAAACATTTAGACATTCAATCTTGCAGTTGTTAGTTTTCTCAAACAGTGTTTTCAGTCTTTGGCATCTGTGGTACTATTCAATAATTAAAATATGCTTTCGTTGTGGTATTATTCAGTAATATGCTTTTGTGAAAGAGATTGCCTGAGCAAGCCTCGTGGGACGCCATGTGATTTTTGTGTCATTTGCTGTAGTCATGGGATATCCTGCCACATGCTGTCATATGATTTTGGTATCATGGGTTTGAGACAGAAATTCTCTTGTTCTTTGGAAATTCCCTGTTTTCAGAAAATGTATAAAACAGTCGCTCTGGATCCTTAAGTCAGAAGATCAGACTTCTCCGGCGCGCGCTGTACCTGTGCTCTTGGTTTCTCTTCAAAGAACTCAAATAAAACTTCAGTATGTTTGAAGATCGTCTCCTAAATCATTTTGAACACGCATTGGACCCTCTAAAGTCCAACACATCTCTACTGTCTCTAATGTTTTTCGATCTCTAGCAACCTTAGATTTCAGACTTATGTTTTCAAGAGTTAAAATAAAGTAAAGCTGATCTTACATTTACAGTTAAAAATCAGGCTTTCCGCTGACCTTCCTGGAAGGCAGTGTTCTCCCCGTGCTGCCGTGGGTTTCCTCTGGGTACTCCAGTTTCCGTAGGTTAATTGAATAATTCCTGTTAAGTTGAATGTGTGGGTGAATGTTGCCCTGGGATGGACTGGCGACCTGTCCAGGTGCCCAAAGTGGGCTGAAGACCCCCGTGACCCCAAAAAGGGAATAAGCGGAAAAAGGGAATAAAAGGGAATATTGGTATCTAATTTTATAAGATTCCAAAATTTTCTGGAATAAATAATATCTTGCTTGAAAATTGAGGACTGAAATAAAATGAGGACATGATTAATTCTCTTCAAAGATTCAACCTAGTTTTGAATATAAATATGAATATATAATTCTTCCAAGGAAGAAAAACTTTTATTCTTTTAAATTATTATTTACCATAAACTATTATTTATAACTTTAAAAGCATGAAGATGATAATACAGCTCTGGCAGTTAACGCAAAGTTTAATTGACGGCCCATCACTGTTTTAATTCCAGACAGTTGCTGAGCTGCACATGTCACAACTACAGCAAGCTCCTGATTGGTCAGCACTCCGTGGATAATCTGCCAATTTTCTGAACTCGAGCGGTATGTTGGTGGTTCACCCATCTATGGCAGATCCGCCTTATTCTTGTGGCTCACAACACCCTAATCGTAGTAGCAACCGCACCACACAATTCACGGTTACCGCGCCGCTGAGGCTTCAGACGCAAGCAAATGCGTTGTTGCATTGACTTAACATATAAACCACACGTGCTTACTGCGCAAAACACGTTCGGTGTGAACTTAGCTTAAGGGTTAAAGGCTGTTTCAAGGACCCTCACACACTTCAATAGTATTTAAAATGATTCAAAAAGGAGTTTGAAAGACCATAACGAGAGGAAAACCTAAAGCTTTGATTTATTTTTATTGGGAAAAAAGCTGAGAAAGTTGTTTCAAGACAATAAAGTTTTCATTCTTGGAAGGTTTCGTTTTTAAGTCACACAGCACATGTGATACATGCAGGGTTATTTTCAAACACAACCTCTTTCTGCAGGTGCTTGAAAACAAAGGATAATGCGGGTGAGGTCATGAGGGTTCAAGTAAATTGCAATTGATCAATTTCTCTTATACAATTAGCATAGCACACTGCGATTCCTTACTGCAACAACAGCGTTTGTCAATAAGCTTCACTGGATTTATTCGTTGCTTTCACTCCATCCTTTACCTCTCTTTCTTAATCTTAGGAGTAAAATAAGACGATTTCCATAACTGTCCATAACTGCATAGATGTTTTCCTGTGGCTCAGTCTAGGATTGAAAGATACGATTAAATGTGTTGTTAATATTTTATATTTGAGGGAAAAAAAACTTGTAACTATGTTTTTATTTGTTTGATGAGTTCTGAAAGAAAGTTTTCAAACCCATTCGGTCAAAAAGCCTACACTAGTTAGATTCTGACTAGTCTCAACACTGGACCAATTAGTGTAGAGCAAGCTCTTGCATGGACTGATCCACTGATTGGTTGGGAGATGAGCTTAGTCTGTTGCAATTGGACAGAGACAACTGCTTTCAGGGGAGACTCTTGATGAGAACTCTTCTTTAAAATCTGCCAAATCTTTTATGCTGTAGAATCAAGAATCTTTGATTGGTTTTCAGGCCTAAATGTATTACTTCGGCATAAATATGCTGCTTCACTGCAAAAAAAGACTGCGTTTAGCTGAATCTGGGCAGATAGCTGATCCTAAAACCAACTTATAATGAAGAGCAAAGGAGCTTCTACTGCTCCAAGATCTGGCAATGGGTCCATGAAGCAAAAAACTTGTCAAAGTTTTAACATTTGCTTTGAAATGTTCTTTTTCTTTAAGCTGTTTTAAAGAGATTGAATCAATTTGAACAAAAATGTGGCTCATTAGTGCAATGTGTGTAAACCGCCCCCTTATAATTTCCCCTTTTTGTTGGAATTTGTCTGCGCTACAAAAATAAATAGTATTTATTCTTCTTAATTGAGTCATCAACATCAATAAGGAACCTGCGCTTGTCTGCTTAAGCTTTGCCCTCGGATTCAGGATTAATATTCCCTTGGTTGGCTCTGGTATTTGGCAGAGGTGTGAGTGTTCTGCTGGAGAAATATTATCCCTATTGATTTAGCATTTCCTCAACAGTATGCTGTGCTGCTGGACGGGCAGCTGGTGGTGAAGGACCTGCCTCTTTTAGACTGGCACGTAGAAACCTTTCAAAGGACACCATTAACGCCAGTTCAAAATTGATCCACACAGAGAACACGTGCAGGAATTCCCATTCAAAACCTCTGCTCTCACTAACAAATCATGACTCAGACTGGCCACCACACTGAGCAACTGGGAGCAGTAGCACTTCATGAGTAGAATCTATATCTACACTTTTCTCAACCTCGACCAGTTGTCTCCAACCTTTGCTCTGATGGGGAAATCCCTTGAGCTTTATTTGTCTCATTCTCATTTTTTTTTTTTATATAACTATAAGTTCTCTTTCAGTGAAAGACAATATGCAGACTTATACGCCACCTTGGAAAGACTAGCCAATAGAGGACGGGGTCACATGGTGCAATATTTGATCAAATGGAAAACTGAATTAATATAAGGAAAAAAAAGACAGATTATTCAAATTATTTGTAAATCTTGTATTTCTAAGCTTACATGTGAAATTGAACTAGGCTAAATAACTATTATGTTGGACATAGACTATAAAGCAATGCATTCAAGCATTGTTTTATGTAAATTAAAGGAATCACTTTTATGTTTGGTTAAACTTTTGGATTCATTTATATTAGACCTGATATATATATTAGACCTAAAAATATATACAGCTGGACAAAGATAGCATTTTAAAATAAGAAAAAACAGTTCTACAATTGGCCAAAACCCTACCTTCGATGGCGAACAGCCCTAAGCAATGAATTATGAAGAAAAATGTTTTATTTATGCCATGAAAGTTCATAGATTGGTGTCGGTCTGTGCATGAGTACAACAGTACCACACTGGTCCATGAAAAAAGTGGTTACATTGAAAGGGTCGTGAACAGAATAAAAAAAAAAAAAAAACAAAAAAACATTTTATAGTTCAGGAATTTCAAATGATAATGAATACAGTGATTTTAAAAATTGTAACCTTTTTTTCTAGCTGTTAGCTCCTTCACCCAGGTTCTGGAAGTGGGCGGGATCTCAATCGCAAATTTTAAGAGAGTTACTAAAAATCCTGTCTGTTTTTACTGCACATAGACATTTCAGCAAAGCCAGAGGAAGACATATTTTGACAAAAATAGCCTGTACACTGCGTAACACAGATTGCAAAGAGAAGTCATTTGCTAGAGTGTTTGGGTTTCATGCTATTGAACTGGGAAAACCGAATCTGTGAATCTGGCGCACAGTTTATTTACAGATTTTGATTGACTGGAAAGGTACCAGATGCAATCAAAAAGGTCCTGGTCCCAACCTGCGAGGTACTGGGGCAAGCTCCAAAACAAATTAAGCTCTGCCCTTTAAAATATTTGGCGGCCAAATAATGAATTGACAGGAAAGTTTCTGAGCTCTGGTAATAAGCAATATTATATACATCTAGAGATACATTATTTTTCTAGAACCACAGATTCTCTCCAATCAAACAATGACTGAAAAGAGGAGGACATAGTCCATCCCCGAATATCCGGCAGATGTTTGACTGTTATGGGCTGCCTGTAGCCTGTTTTAGAGTAAATGTGGCGTTCACCTGTGAATTATCTGTGCTATTTTTCTCAGATGAATGCAGTTCTGACCTGATTCAAGGTATAGTATGCTGATCATGATCATTTTTTGTAGAAAGATAGGATGCCTCTTAAATGTTTATGTAATTGAATCACTTAATATTGAAGTAAAATCCCACCAATCCATGGAAATGTGCTTTCATCACATAAAAAAAAGAATTAAAATTAAATTGACAATTTGTTATTGCAACTCACTGAGACAACTGTGTCCATAATGCACCATGAAGTCAGCCCCCAGTGCCCGTGCAGTGAAGTCATCGACGCAGCAGGCCCCGTATGTCACATCACCCATCACCAGCGTGTCCGCCTCTGTGAATCTGCCAAACACACAGCTAACCAATCAATGACCTTGATAAGTACCCTTCTGCAATTCAAATCAATCAGACTGTAAGTAAAATGATGGGACCACACAGTCGGCAGATCAATCACTCTGAAGCGGAAATGTCACTCAGACATGCATGGCTCTGTTAAAGTGGACTCCCGCTAGCCGTAAACTTGTGCACTCTGTGCAGGTGGGAAAAACAGTTAGAATAACCTCCAGAGATAACACAGAGCAGGACAACTATTAACATAAATGTTCACTGATGGTAGCAAAGGTTAACAGCAATGGCGCATACGAAGCGGCAAACAAAAGCCAAGTGTAGGAAGCTCGTAACTGAAAGATCATAGGTTGCGATTGCAAGACGTTATTCATAATGACCATGAACAAAATCAACATTTCAAGCCGATCAATTCCTAGAAAAATAATCTTTTAGCACATGCAGTATACCTAACCTGATGCAAAACCCCTTTATAATTGTGTCTTTTAATTTTAATAGACTAAAGCAGCAGTGACTTGTTAGTTGGTATGCACCAATTTAAATAGTTGAGAAATACAGCAAATATAAACATCACGGATGTTCCAAAATTGAAAAACACACAACAATGTGGTTTAATTTTCTGCTTTAGTGAAAATTGTTCCATACCAGGTCCTGGGTCATATAAGGTTAACAAAGGAATGCGCCAGAGGACATAAAACCACCCCCTGATAGAAACTACAAAAGAATGTGTGTTGTGCTAATAAGTTTTGTTTATGTGCATAAAGTTATAAAATGCTTCTGAGTTTGTGGGCTCCTGATAGACCCTTGCCTGTTTCATCTAGTCATGTGACAACATTTCTGAATTCCGAGCTATGAGGAAATCAATAAAGCCATTAAAGGATCTACAGGTAAAATTTACAAAATAGGAAAGGGATGTAAAAAGATCCAAAGAACTGGGAATGCCAAACAGCATAAAAGGTGGAAAATGAGGGACTCTGTTGAAACCAACAAAAATATCTGCTACAACTGCCAGAAAAGTTGTAAGGGATGCAAAGAAAAATCCACAAATACAGTGTTCTATGAAAAAAATGTGGTGCGGTTGTTTCAAAGAGCACAAAAAGGAGATATTTGAAGAAAAATGGGTTGAACTGTCAAGAATTGCCGGAAGAAAGCCATTACTGTGCAAATGCCACAAAGTAGTAGCTTAAAATATGCCATGCTCGGAGACAAGCCTCCAAACCTTTGAAACAAAGTTATTTGGAGCAATTATTAAACGTTTTGGACAAAACCATAAACACTACATTTGTAGAGGAATCAACATAAATGGACCAACGTCCCCACTGTGAAACATGGAGGCGGGTCACTGATGTTTTGGGGTTGTGTGAGCTCCAAAAGGCACAGGAAACTTAGACTTGATAGGAAGATGAATGCAGCATGTTATCAATACTAGAGAAAAAAATATATGTACTTGACAACGATCCAAAACACAAGGCCAATTTCAAGTCCACTTGTCATTGGTTACACCAGAACAAAGTGAAGGTTCAGGAGGGGTCATCTCACTCTCCCGACCTCAATATCTTTGAACCACTCTGAGGAGAACTCAATCAATTCATGCAACACAGCCCAAGAATTTACAGGAGTTGGAGGCTTTTTGCCAAGAGGAATAGGCTGCTTTACAAACAGAGAAGATAAAGAACTTCATTGACAACCACCTCAAGAGATTTCAGCCGGTAATTGATGTTATACACAGCTGTTTCACACGACCCAACGTTTTGGTTGGTTTTAAAAATACTGAATTTCAGGGCCAAATCCCATTGCTTTTCTACAATTTGCAGCCTATTCAAGTGGATTTTGAAGGTGTTTCTATGCATGAAATCGATTAAATACAACAACCAGGGTTAAGTAGTTGAGTCATTGTAACACTTCAGCTTACGAAAACTTTTGGTTAAAATTTTTGCCAGATTAAAACAGTTTGACGAATGATTTCCAGGCCCCAAGTTTCGACAGCTGTTTGTGATGAGCGCACTTCTGTTTAGTTGTCTATGAATCCACTACAGATCAATGGCCTTTATTAGAACAATGCGATAATTCAACGTCTCTAAATATATTTATATTTAACGTATGATTGAGTTGGATTATGACTGTATAACGAGTATATGTTTTTTGCTTTTGCCATCAAAACTAAAAGTATCAATATGAGCATTTATGAAGCTCATAAAGGTTGGAACATGTGGGGGGATAAATAAACGGGAGTTAATTAAGCATTTTTATGTGAACTATTTGCGTTTTTTTTTACTGTGCAAATTACACAGATTCACCATCCTCAGCATAGCACTGGCTTAGTACAAAAAAACTGTCCTTCCCTTCCTTCTTTCACTTTGTAGGACACTGACAAGAATTGCAGATAGGTGGATCTCTGAGGGGCCGTTTGAAGAGCCAACGATCTGTTTTTGTTTGCTTCAGCAGGGGTCGTAAAGTGTTAGCACATCTATTGACTGGTGCATCGCTACCTTCTCTCCTCTGTGTGAAATTTAAATGCAGGATAAAGATGAGACAGAAGCACATAAATTATGAGTGTGAAAAAACAAGGAAGATTGAATATGCACAGAGAAGAAACAAGAAAAAGGGGTGTAGAGGCTGTTATACGGGAAGCTGGCTGTCTGGAAGAAGACATTTTTAGGACGGGTTTTATTAATAGAATATAGGCACATTTTCAGTTTGTGTACACGCGCGCACACACACACACACACACGCACGCACGCATCTAAACCTACAACATTCTCTAAACTCCCTCGAAACCTTCAATTTAAACACTTGTATTTAGTGACCAGTTCAAATCCATTACCTTTGACTGCACTGCACTTAAAAAAACCTTTTGTGACCTGCAATAAAACAAAGTCCACCAGAGCACAGTTGTACATTTCTACCTGCGTGGTGCCATTATTTTCGTTTGCCATTAATCAATTAAAAACCTTGCATCCCATTTTTACACTAACTAAAAAGGATGCAAATAATTCCAAAAGTTTCTTTTTTTATCTCTCAATACAGAAAGGCATCTCCCTCAAAATTTTAAATAATAATAATACATTTTATTTATTGGGCGCCTTACTTGGCACTCAAGGTCGCCTTACAACAAGTGTAGAAGAAATGTAAAAGCAACAGTAAAAATACAGACAGTAAAAACACATAGTAAAACTTTAGAAGAACGGTACAGATTTGAACAGTTTTAAGATTGCATTTGAAATGTGGAGTGTGTCAGGATATAAACCAAACTGGCACAAAATGCATTTAAATGTTTGCATTGGTTATTTTTCAGTTGTACTCAAATATCTATACAAAATGGAAAAAAGCATGGACAAGAATATGTAGAAGAATATATATATATATATATATATATATATAT